>PVJA010021143.1:0-35994 GCA_004027025.1 Myocastor coypus
GAATGATTGTGAGGACAATATGCAATATGTCAACTTTCAAAGAAAAGAAAGGGGAAAAGAAAAAAAGAAAGTAATGTGGATTTAGAAAGGTTAATGTTTAATTGTTTGATCAATCTTATATACCTATATGTATTAATCTAAACTGATCTGATGATGAAAATATGTAATATAACCATTGTTAAATTTAAACAATAAAAAATTGAAAGAAAGAAAGAAAAAAAAACATTCATGAGGTCCTAATTCCAATCCCCAGTTAGGGACAGAGAGAGGAGGAGGAGGAAGAAGGAAAGAAGGGAAAGAGAAAGACACAGAGAGACAGCCAGACAAATAGACAGTCAACAACAGTTTTATGGAGCTTTGGGGGAGAAAATAACATTAAATCCTGAAATACTCATGATTCTTTAGATGATGTCAGAGAAATTCTCTAAAGTAAAGCCCAGTTTATGCCCTAATAATATTGAAATAGGTTATAAAAGATCATTTGGGTCATTGTAATTAGGAAAGACAAATAAGAACTTGTTTTTTTTCTTTTAAGATTGATTCTGTTGTTACTTGCACGTTATCCAATAAACATCTCTCAATTGACCAAAGAGACCTGTTTGTTTTATCAACCACAGTTGCAAAGTGCGGGCACCAATCTATCTGGAAGGCTACTATGGTGATTGGGAAAAATAAAAACAAATGACATCACTGAGATGAAGTTCATGTCCTTGGCACAATGTTTTGGTTCTTCCTACTTCTGCATGTGAACAGGCACTAAGATACCAGAAACTGAGTCTTCTAATGAGATTCCTTTTGAGGCCCAGCTTTGTGCAAGTACTATGGGAATTTGAAGGAGGCTATACATTAGGATATGTCAATGCCCATTTCAATTCCCAAGATTAGAAATTTATTGGAACCATATGTCTGTGCACTTCCTGGATTAGATGACTACAGTGATACCTTTTTGGGGTGAGTCTAGTTATATTCCTCTTGCACAATCCAAGGCAAAAGACCCTGGAAGATAGCTGTGTGGCAGGTTTCACAAGGAGAAAAATCTGAAACAGCTAGTAGGTCAGACTGGTGCCAGTAATATCAGCAGACTACAAATGGGTCCTGAGCAGTGACTCTCGAGTGGGTTTTATTTCAGCATGTAAGAAAGGGCACATGGGACCAGGGATATAGTTCAGTGGAATAAGTGCCTGCCTGGCAAGCTCAAAGTCCTGAGTTCAGTCCCTGGTACCACAAAAAAAAAAAAAAGAAAGAAAGAAAGGGCACATTTTCTATACAAGAACTGAAGATGTTGCACCAGTTCTGACTACTAAGTCACATTTCTTTAGGCTAAAAGCATAAGTTTCAGAATGTGCAAAAACAGGCAAAGTAAAAGTAATAATTTGACAGAGAATGGAAATGGGCAACTGAAATATTAGTTGTCTAAAACTGAGAGAGCAAGATATGGAAGATTCATTGGCAACTCTTGCCAAGGCTGTCCTCACTGTTAGCAGGATGAAATTTAGGCCACCATGAAACTGTTTCCTAGGAGAACTTAGGAGAAATGGAGGAGGGAATTGCTAGCGTAATGACCATATATATTTTTTCTCTCTTTCCCACAATGTCTCAACTATCCTTGCCCTGCCTTGTGGAGGGGCCAGAGGACCACATTTTCAACTCCAGTTGCACAACATGTACAAGCCTTTAGGCCAGCATTTCCAGAAGTCTGACAGAACAGGTTATGCTTTCACCCTGTATGTCAAAATTAAAGTTGACAATGCATATTTATCTCATGTCTATTCATCAAGGTAGCCCTCTGCTAGGCTAAATGTTCTAACTACATTAAAAGCTAGACTCAGCTAAGATGTTGGGTAGGATAGGTATACTAAGTGTGTGCTCCATTTACAGTATTTCCACCTCACAGTGGATTGATTTGGAAATATCTTCACTGTAAGTACATATCTGTAATATACTTACATGATATATAAATATTTAATAATCTTAATTGATAACTTTGGTTTTTCCTGAGAGGGTTTTATAGCTTAATTTATTTCCCAGAATGTTAATTTGTAGCCACTTGAAAGGAATTTAATATCATACCAAGATGTTCACAATCATTAGTGATATTCAATGGCTATGAGGCTACTTCTAAAGCAACCCTAAACACTGGATGAATATAAGATTGAGTAAACTGCGTGGTTGACCTGAACATGATTCACAGTCTTGCTTGTAGTCTTCTCTTTCATACTAACTCCAGGATTTGTTATCTGAATGACATTTGGTAGGTTACCTAAAAATTTCACAATTTCGAACTATACCTAAAAATGTCTAAAACTAGATAATTCCATGTTTTAAAACAAAGGAAAGTGTGTAAAAGGCAAGAAAAAATAGAGAGTAATCATTGATAGTGTTGTTAACAGTGGTAATACTGCCATTATTCAAAGTCTTTATGAGGGACAAACTGTCCTTTTTTTCTAAGAATGTACAGGATTTATCAATTTCTTTTGTTACCAGGAATTGAACTCAGGACTATGTGCTTACCTGGAAGACACAGCACTGCTGAGCTATATCACTGGACCCTCAATCAATTTCTTAAACCATAGCCAATATTTTTACATTGTCTTTGGTTTATGCTCCTCAAAGGCCCATGTATTAAAGTCTTGGTGTCCTGGCCATGATGATATTGGAACTTGGTGGAACCATTAAGAGGGCAGAGCCTTGTAACAAGTTAGATCAATAGCCCCCTTCATGGGGCTATTGGGACACCAAAGCCTTACTCTCTTCTTGTTTCCTGTTGCTATGAGGAAACAGCTTTCTACCATCATGTTTTTTCTTGCCCAATTATAATGTCAATGAAACAAGCTGACCAAAAACTTAAATTGTTCCTCTATATGTGTTATTTTTTTCCAAATATGTGTAATGATAACATAACAGTGACTATTAAACGAGGGAAAGAAATTAGATACTTCAGTGGTGTTTTCGAGTTGCTAACTAATGCTTATAACATTTACACACTGCTTTCCAAGAATTGTAAGTTTCTTTTGGACATATGTTTCCTGTTTTTAATCTCTGCAGTGCTCACTTATCAATTTTGCAGATTCATCCTCTTCTACTTTACATGACTTATCACTGAGCATTTTAACTTTATTACATGTTCAATTAAGATACTATTTTCTAGGCTTATCCCCTCTAAAGCTATCATTTCCTTTTTTTCTATAAACTTGTCTTTGCAAGGAATTCACTAGCTTCAGGCCACAGTCATTATATGACCTAGCTCTACCTTCTTGAGTAAACAATATCCATATATATGTTTTTGGCAAACTCTTTGACTATTCTGCCATATTTACTCCAAGAGCCTATTACGGAATTTCTTGTTGTTAGTGAGCTACTTCTTTCTAATATAATGCGACCCTTTCCTCATCAAAATCACTGAACTCAGCATCACACATATTATGTGAATGCTAAACACTCTTTAAATTTGCTGATACTTAATTTATTACAGTAATTTTGTAAGACCAAATTTCAATTTTAGGAGATTTTGTGCAAATGCAAAACTTCTACTACTTACAGAATTTGAATGTGGCTCACAGTTTTGGGTTTTCAGCTCATATAAGATAGGAAGATCCAAGGCAGAAACAACATGGTGGAAGCCCTTGGTGGAGAAAAAGTTATTAATTTCATGGTGGAGAAATAGAAAAGAAGAAGCACTGTGAGGGAGGGATGGGGTAGGGGGAGGGAGAAACAGAAAGAAGAGAAGTGCTGGAATAGAAGTACATGTTTCCAAGTCACAAGCCCAGAACCTACCAACACCATGACTCCATTCCTGATGGCACATTCTGGCCTGAACTCATCCACTGATGAATTCACGGATGAGCATAGTGTGCTGATAATCTAATCACTTTCCAAAAGCCCCAGATCTGGGGCCAGGGAGATAGCTCAGGGACACAAGTGCCTGACTGGCAAGTGCAAATGCAAGGTCCTGAGTTTGATCCCCGGTCTTAAAAAAAAAAGCCACACTTCCAAGGGCATGAAGCTTTACAGTTTTACCTTGGGACTAAACCATAACAGAAACTATCTGGTAGTGCAAAATATGCAACTATAGTTATAAGAATTTCTATAACAGTAAAAGGAAAGCACATTGGTCTGAGGTAATTAAATATTTTATTATATAATTTAGTAATCTTTGAAACAAGAATTATCTTGCATTTTGCCTGAAGTAGCTTTTTTCAGAAATATATGTGAATATAAGTAAATATGAAATATATATATAAATATATATATATATATATATATATATATATATATATATATCCAGAAAGCTCAGATTGAGATTGAGAATGGTGGTGCACACTTGTAATCCCACGACTTGGGAGGCTCAAAAACAAGAAGGATCACAAGTCCAATCTGTGCAGTGAGACTGTATACTAAATACATAAAAAGAATATATATATATATATATATATATATATATATATATATATGCCTTATTTTCCTATAAGGGTGGATTTATTTCCATTTTTCTGTTTTGTGAACATTAATTGAAGCATGGAAGCTTAGACAAAATGAAAATCTCCAACACAATTACAGCATAGTCTATGTACTTCTTGTAATGATATAGCTCAGACTGGGCTCTGATTGAAAGTGTAACCTGTCAGTGTGGGTGATATGCTGTTCATTGTACATTCTCTGTAAATTTTCAAAGATAACTCAAGTTATCACTGATTGACAAATGAGATGTTATTCCTTCAGAGAAGAAAACTCTATCAGGCTGCTGTTAAGTTCAGAACACTGATGGACTATTTTAATTATATATATAAAGCTATACTTATAAAAGTGGAATAAATAAGAGAAGATGGAATTGCACCACTCACAAATATGTATGGATGGTTAAGGCATATTTTTAAAGATGTGCCTCCTTTTTCTGTGATTTTTTAGGAACAAAAAAAAGTTGAACCTTTATGAATTAACTTTCTGACCTGACGATATGGTATTACAGAGAGATTTGGAAGGCTCAAAGCAATATTTCAATCTGTATTGAAAATCCACACGAGCCAGGCGTGGTGGCTCACGCCTGTAATCCCAGCACTCGGGAGGCTGAGGCAGAAGGATCAGTGCGAATTCGAGACCAGCCTGGGCTACAAAATTGAGCTCAAGGCCAGCCTCAACTGCACAGTGAGACTCTGTTCTAAAAAGACAAAAAAAATACACACGAAGGGCACATGCCATGCTTTTACTCACACGGTCACCTAGCGGAAGGCCGTGCAATACTGTTTTATGGCTCCTTTTAGGCGCTTTTTAAAGAAAAGCAGGTCAGAATTTCAAAGTTAGGACTATAAAAGTATCCAGTTGTTCCAATAAAGGGGTTCATGCACTTATAGGATATACACAAGAGATGTTTACACGTATGGTGAAACTATTCTATTGTCTTTTAAAATCAGCGGCATGAGGCAGCAGTTCTTATCTTTTGATGTTCACACCCACCTGCCATACCCTGACAGGTTTTTTGCTGTATAGTTTTGTTTGATGCATGCTTTCATTCATACATACATGGAGTATATATTTATTGAGCTCCTCTGGCATTTTTCATTTTGAATCCACAGGTCATGGGGATTCAACAACGGATGTGAAATACAAGCTTAGACATAACGGAATTACGCTTTTACTGGAGATCCTGGCATTAAATAGTCATAAGAATGAGGATAGGATGACATTTCTTCCTCTAGACTTATGTAATTTCTCAAATCAAGAGGTTATTTTTTTTCTTTCCCCTTTCTTTTTTTTAACCCTTGACACATTGCATGTTGTCCCCACAATCGTTCTACAGACCACAGTGTGTGGGCATGACCCACCTTCCTATGACGTTGCTAAGAAAAAAAAAAGTTTATTGAAAGTATTAATGTTTAATTGTTTGATCAATCTTATGTACCTATATCTATTAATCTAAACTGATCTGAAAATATCTAATATAGTTATTGTTAAATTTAAATTAAAAAATCAAGAGGTTATATGGTCTTGGAATGTATTACGATGTTTTACTTGATCTAATGATATCATTTTGATATTTGACTGGGGACGATCAGTCTGGAAAGACTATCACCTCTTTGAATATATTTAATTTTCTCTGTACATGCTCTCCTCTTTTTCACCTACCTCTGACTTCAGTTTTCAGTCAAAATTAATTGGTAAGCATGTGAGTCTGAGAAATTCTGCCCACATATGTATCACCACTTTATTGTGCCTTGGAAGTACAGTCCTCCTTGCCTGGTGAAACTTAAGGATAGTCTGGAAGGCACTGAGCTATGCTTGTAAGAGTCAGACATGATGGGTATTTCTCTCAGGATCTCATGTAACATTGAATCCGCATAGCTGATGTGTCAGCCCTCAGATCAGCTGACACATCTTATTTCTCTGATCAGACATTAAAAGACTCTGTTTCCTGTGCAAACCATAAGCTTGAAGATTGGCTTCATCTCTATTTCTTTCTTTTGTGTTTATTTTTCTTAAAGAGGGCCCGGCGGGATGGCTCAGTGGTCTGAAGTGCCTGCTTGGGAAAGCTTGGGCGGCTTCAGGGACCGCGGTTCAATCCCTGGCACAACATGCTGTGCCAGCCCGGCCCTCAGGCTGAGCCGGCCATAAAAATGAGTGAATAAAGAAACGAAGATTGTGAAACAAGAAAAAAAATAAATAAATAAAAATTATTTTTCTTAAAGAAAGTACAAATATGAATTAAAACAGAAAATAATTACAAATGATGCAGAATTTCACTTAACAGAGTAATATGTGTTTTGTAGTATTTGTTGTAATACATAGTGTTGTATTCCAACCAGTTATTCATAGTACCAGATGTATGCATGTAAAATTGCAAAAAGAAAGAAATGTACAAGAGATTAAGAAGAGAAAAAATACAAACCATTGAAAAAAGGCGACAGAACAAATTAAATGTTTTTTGCTTCTTTCTATTGACCAGTTGAAATGCACAATACAGTTGTGCAAAACATCCTGCTTACGTACATAGATAAATCTCTTTCCCTACTCTATCTCCTCTCCTTCTTAACTCAGCAACTCCTTCTGAATAAGTTCATTACAGTTCCTTAGCATCTTATTTTACTATTCCGATTCCATTTTTTTTCTTTCAAGTTCTCACATCTGTATTTTTTTGGCTTTCCATGTAAAACTAACTCTACCTAGAGTGTGGAATATTGGTAATAATTAAATCCTCAGTTTTTGTGGGAATTTTTGTCTCTCTTCCCATCAGCTGAATGAGTACCATGTACAGACACGTCTAAAGGGCTATGTTCTCTGACTGAAGAAAAATTGATGCTCAAAGCACCACCAATATAATACACAAATTGACTGGTGACTTAACTCTACCTAGCCAGATAAAACAGAAAAATGTATCAGAGGATGGCATTTCAGCTAAGCTCAAAGGATGAGCAAGAGTTATCCAACATAGATGCAAAAAGGGGAGAAGAATATTTCATAAAGGAGTCCATATGAAAAGCCTAAGGAAAGAGGAAGCAAAGTATTTAAGAAGTGACTAGAAGGTAAATAATTTGAGATGAAGTTGTTAAGAAGTGTAAAGACCAGACTGTGTAAGGCTCTGTATGTTATGATTCTCCCTCTATACTTTAAGCATACTGGAAAATGATTCCCTTTAGAAAACTCAGAATTTTAGCCAGGATCAGAAGAAATAGAAAAATGGATGAAATCCAAACACTGTCTAAGTATTTATCAATATTAATTTTGGTTGCTTAATTCCATACAATATATCACAATTATACTATTATGATTGTGTAGTACACAGAAACTTTACAAATTTTGGCCCATTTACATTATTCCAAAGTAAAATTTGGTTTACACACAATAACAAAATCAGTTTTGATTATTTGTCATCATCAATATAAATTTTACATTTTTTAAAAGAAAATTTGGCTGTGGGCCTAAATCAATGAAGTTCAAGTGAAAAACCTGTTTGTTCTCCTTTCTATAAGGCCCTGGAAGGTTTCTGAAGTAGAAATTTATTTTGTTTAAATTTTTCATGCTAGAAGTTGCGATCAAGATTTCAACAGAGTTTTATTTTAGGTCTCTTCAAATAACGTTTCTGCTGTCTTCACATGGGATTCCTTTTGTTTGTGTCTGTCCTAGTTTCCTTTTCTTATAAGGACACTAGTCAGCTCAGATTAGAGACAGTGCTAATGAGGGCGTTTGACTTTCTTAAGGTCTCAGTTCTAAGCATACTCATTTGTAAATGATCTGAGATTACAATTTCAGCATAAAAATTTTAGAGGACACAGTTCAAGCTCCAAACAAAGTACAATGCACCCAAGTTGGACTCTAGACTATTTCTTCAGTGCACAATGACATTATGTAAGTCAAATTTTAAGTGCTGAATTATTCTTGTCTATGTTTTAAAATCTCTAAAATAGACATTAGCATTTACTTGCAGAATTTGAGCAAGACTTAGATAACATTTTTGCCAAGTTTTCAATTGGCATTTGATATCAATGCAAGTTGCCTGCCTTGACTTTTATATATACACCCTTTTTGTACAATTAGTCATGACTTTTCTGATTTTTCTAAATTTGTTGTGATCCCTTAAGCATTACAACTGTTCAAATCTTAAACTGTTAACTTCAAACTAAAAATATGGTGTACATGATATCTGAGAATCACATACTGAAAGCTTGTATCTGTTCACTGGTTGAAAATTAAGAGACAGTCTTTGAGGACCTAGCTCTGTTTGCCTATGAAATTTTTATCTAATTTAGCTGCCTGCAACATAGCCATAGCTATGACATTTTTTTTTTCGGAACCAGAGAATTTTTTAATGTAGTGAAATTTGTCTTTCCATAGTAGTCAAAAGCACACAACAATGGATATGCCTGTTATTATGCTTGTCAAATGGGCTTGCTATTTTTCACCCAGGAGTTACTGAGCCGCTACAGACATGCTCATGAGTCCAAAGTGCCATCTTCAACTATTTAGGAACTGTGAAATAAAGTTTTATTTTTTCTTTAGAAAAAAAAAGAAAATTAAGAGACAGTAGGGAGCTAGAGAAATGACTATATATAGAGAAATACACACAAACAAATATCAAAGTTTATCTTGTAGAGTTCATTGTTGCAAATGCCATTTATGAATTATATTATCTTATTAGTCTTACATTACAAACCAAGCCATGGCTGTATAAATTATTTTTGCTATGGAACTAGATCTAGCAGCATTTTGTCAGAGCTTGTTTTCTGGAACAAGAAAATTACAACTTCATGTTTTCCCTTTCAAATTCATACATCAAAACTGTTTCATCATTGTGATTGGATGAGGAAATGAATCCTTCAAGAGGGGATTAGATATTGAAGTGGACTCTTCATGAGTGGACTTAGTGCCCTCATAGACAAGGTTTTAAAAAACTGACTCACCCTGTTGGACATGAAAAGGCACAACACAGACGTGAACTACAAGAACATGAGACTGCACCACACATTGCATCTGCCAATGCCTTGCTGTTGGATATCCAAAGCTGTAGAACTGTGATTAAACATTTCTGTTGTTTAGAAGCTAATTAGTTCATGGTGTTTTTCATACTAGACTGAATGTGCTAAGAGCAGCTACCCACAAAACTCCTTTGAGAAATAAGTGGCACTGCTTCACACTTATTTACTAGAAGTACGATGCAAAGTGTGATTGTTGAAATTGATACTTGACAGGCTTGGAACACACCCAGAGCATTAAGTACGGCCTACTTCCGTGTGTGTCTGGGTGGATGCTGGAGGAGAGATATAGGGATCTCTAATTGATTCCTTGCACCTTCTGTTTTGATACTACTCCTCTGTGCTGCTTCCAGGTCACACTGAGCTTACCTTATTTACATTTCTTATCACCTTGATGTTTCTGTCTTGCAGCAGATAACAATGGATAGAATTCCTTAAAACCCTGAGCCAAATTAAACTCTTTCTCCTTTAGATTATTTTTGTCGTGTATTGTGTGTCAGCTATAAGGAAGTTGATTAATGTGTGAAGATTCATAATCACGGAGGCGTCAAATGCAGCTTAATATCCATAACAATCAACTGTCCATTCTGTCATGTGGGGATGTTTAAATTACATAGAAAGTACCTGGCAGGCCGGGCGCGGTGGCTCACGCCTGTAATCCCAGCACTCGGGAGGCTGAGGCAGGAGGATTGGTGCGAGTTCGAGACCAACCTGGGCTACAAAAGTGAGCTCAAGGCCAGCCTCAACTGCATAGCGAGACCCTGTCTCAAAAAGACAAAAAAAAAAAAAAAGAAAGTACCTGGCAAACTGTACTTCGCTATACACATCAGATATTGGTGATGTTTTTAATATTTATTTTCAGTATAAACTACAGACTTCCACATTCTTCTATTTTTCTGAAAAGCACAGTACACAGTAAAGATTAAAGTGGACTTTTAATTCTCCCAAGAAATATGCACCCTCAATAGCAGAATTAAGTTTGATTTAAGGAAAATAAATTGATTTTGATGCACAGTTGAATTTTGAAATTAAATTTATATGTGGTGCATCATTTTATGCCCAAATGAAGGGAATTCTCCCTGAAGTGGCTTGATAGATAACCCCTAAGTTCAGTACACAACAAAATATACAGATTAGTACTGATGATGTGAATGGTGATCTTAGAGAGGGTTCATGCTGTGCAGAGAGAGAAATAGCAGTACTGACATGCCATGTGACTCTGCTGCCTCCTAAAGAGAAACTAAATGTTGGAGGATTTATTCTGCATACAATATGTAACATCAGGGCTCAGAAAAGACTAGGCAAGGGCTCCATAGTCCGTTCAACATGGATCAAAGAAAAAGAGTTAATTTAAAAAAGCAAATAATCTATAAAAATAATTTCAAATTCAGCTGCAAATACATGATTAAAATGACAAGGTGAATTTTCATTTTGCCTTTCTTACAAAGACATCCAAAACCTAAAACAAGTAAGCAAGTTCTGCAAACAGTAGCTCATGCAGCTCTTCACTAGATAACTGAAAAATCAGAAGCTGTTCCTCAAGGGCTGTCAGCCTTTCATCCTTTCTTAAAAAGTGCACCCTTGCCAACAATTCAGCTGTGGCTGCAGATAAATCCATATTTTTTGCTGTTTCCCTTTTAAAAATTTTGAAGCAGAGCAAACAATGTGACGATGCAGGTAAAGGAGCTGTAATAACAGTCTAGGCCCCCAAGGGAACATGATAAGTTGCTCTCTACAGTTAATCTGAGAAGATCTTTCACAGCCTGCAAAAGTAATTTGGATTCCTTTTCAGGCCAGATTAGAAAAACTCCAAAATAGCAGTTGTACAACACAAATTCAAATGCCAGTCTGTAGGAAAGAAAGTTATGGGACTGTGCTGTGAGTAGAATTCTATATAAAATGATAGACAATGAATCACATATAATATATTCCCTTCTATCATCCATTCACGTAATTTTGAGCAGATCAAATTTTCCGAGGAAGGAGTTGAGAGAAGTCCCACTATTGCAGGTAGCAAAAAGAAGTCCTGCAATCACAGGTTGTGCACTTAGATGTGTAAACTGCTGAACATTCACCCTCATGCGATCCTGTGAGGAAAGCTTAGCTGTTTTCTTTCCTATGTGGATTTCTGACAATTCAGGACTGTGAAATAATGGGTAAAGCTACTGTTAACCAGCTACATTTGTAGTGCCTTTTGATATGGTAATAGCAAACTAATACAGACTTGATTCATCATTACCTAGGCTTAAATGCAGCAAAAAAAATTCTTAATTTACAAACTGACTTATAACTTTAACTCGAAAGGCTACCTGCTGGGCCAAGAAGAAAAGTAGTAGAAAGTCACATAATTTTTCAAGACCAGAGAATATGAGTTGCTCAATGTTACTGTAAAATCTGGAATGATTGTTTCCACAAACCCTGTTGTTTTTTCTCCTCATTCAAAAGTCATATTGCCTACACTCAAATAGAGTACCTTAGAGGAAAATCGTCACTCAGTTTCCATGATTTATAATGGAAGGACCAAAGCTTGATTAGAAAGATATAACCTATTATTAACAGGTACCATAATATATGGTGCTCTATTTGAAACACAAGGAAAAGAATCTTTTCAATACTTCAACTCATCCAAAGGAAATATTTACAAGATTTTTCCAATGTGGGTCAGATAACCTTTGGGGAGCAGCAACTGTTTAGGGGAACTCTATATTGTTTTTCCACAACCATAGCATCTATCCATTAGATTCCAGTCGCATCTATTAAGTTATAATAACTGAAGTTGGATCCAAATATTTTGCAGGGGTGGGGGGAAAACAGACCCTGGCTGGCAATCACTGCTTTAGCACAAAGCTTTGTGAGAGTCAACCTCAACAGCAATGAGAAATTTTCATTTTGGTTGTACAGAACATTTATTAAAGAAGAATCTTCCAAAGTCCAGGATATGGTCTTCCCTGTCTTTACTTTCACTGGGTAAAAATATATCACCTTGCCTAATTCTCCACTGAGTCCTCTCCATTGGCCACTCACACTAAGCTTGCACTACAGAACAATGCAAAAGGCTGAAAAGTTCCCTCCCTCTTTTCCTTTGGGTGTTATTCACATGCATTTCTCTTTGCCCATTTCTGATTGGTTCCATTTTAGCACTTATCTCAACACCACATTCCCTACCTTACAACTTCTACCAATCAAAAAAAAAAATGATCTCTTAGGTTTTTTCACTCACCCTCCAAATATGTTATGAAGTTTTCCCGGGCTTTATTAGTATGACTGCTAGAATGCTCTATGAAAGATTTTGATACCCACTACCCTCGATTTTGGGTTTATTCTTCGAGTTTGCATTTCTAAAGGGCATAGGCCAGTAAGAATGGCTGACTTGGGTTGGTTGTTGAGTCTCTGAACATTCAGGTCATAGCATGACAAAATACAGATCTAGTGGGTTGAAGAGGGAGGTCCATCGTCTCATCTCTTAAATACAAGTCTGGGATTTTTCCAGTTAGGGTTTTTAGGCCTCTGAACCCTGTATCATCCAGGCCTTCATGAACTTACTTGAAGATTTTAACCAGGTAGAAAAGGTACAGTTCCTCACCTGTGGTAAGTGTTTGAGTAGGGAATGGAACTTCCTGGTAGATGTTTATCCAGCAAATAACTGCCCAGAATATATGCAGAACTGCTAGCCAAATCTGTTCCGGGTTACAATTAGATCAGTTGTCACTGGGTATAAGGAACTACTGTATTCTTCGTCATGTTATTTAAAATGTGCAGAAGCTGTTCTCCTTCACTTTATTTTGCGCAGGAATCTTACATGGGACAGGAATAGTGAGATGAGAGGAGAGTCAACAGTATGAAAAGACTCTCCGATTCCATCAACAACTTTCTTTTTTTTTTTTGTCTTTTTGAGACAGGGTCTCACTATGCAGTTGAGGCTGGTCCTGAGCTCACTTTTGTAGCCCAGGCTGGTCTCGAACTCGCATCAATCCTCCTGCCTCAGTCTCCTGAGTGCTGGGATTACAGGCGTGAGCCACCACGCCCGGCTCATCAACAACTTTCTAAATGGTATAGAATCTTTGTCATTTAGTTCTTCTAAACTGTCCACGGTGCTCAGGCAGGAATAAGGGCCATTATGGGCTTTCTAAAATTTAATTCAGGGTTATTTTTTCTGAAATATGTTGCTATGATTTCAATATGTCACCAAAG
The DNA here is from genome assembly GCA_004027025.1 of Myocastor coypus. NCBI lineage: Eukaryota > Metazoa > Chordata > Mammalia > Rodentia > Myocastoridae > Myocastor > Myocastor coypus. Next base: position 13,653 of record PVJA010021143.1, read on the forward strand.
TTCATGTTTTTGAAGCTTAATCATGCAACAGTTTTGGGATACAGGGCTATAGCGAGATCTGATTAGGTCATGAGGCCTCAGTTCCCACGAATGGCACAATGGTATCATGGGAGTAGGCAACTTAGGGTTAGAGTGACTTTGATATAAAAATCCAGCTTCACTTTTCTTCCTTTTACCCTCTCTTTCCTTTCAGTCTTACACCATGGGAATAAGACAAAGGTCCTTCAAAGATGCCTAAACTGTAATCTTCACTTTTTCAGCCTCTAGAATAATTATCTGGGTATATGTATGTTAGTTGGTGCTGTTTTGTTATGGAAACATAATGGAAACTAATAAATACATGTTCATGACAATATCCAAGTATAATAAAATAAGGAAAAGCGGCAACATTCTATATCAGCACAAGAAAATCATGTTTTGTATTATAAGGTAGATTTCTCAATTTTTCTTTGAATACATATTCAAATTAGTACTATTAATAACATAGTTTAAAAGGATTATGCCATTCACATTGTTTTGTGATATACAGTGTCCACCAAAATGCATATACCCTTCAGATAAAAAATATACAAATATTTTAAGGCTGAATATATTAGACATCATGAGATTAATGCAAACTAACATTGGACTCTAAAACTCCCAGAGGTGTTCAAAGTGGTGGCCATGAGATGTTAGACATTTATTAGTATAGCAAGCTGCTGCTCAGGTGACCTTGGTCATTGAAATTGCTGTACAGACATTTCCAATTTCTTTCCCAAGGGCCGCCAGTGTACTGGGTTTTCTGTATTATAGGACATCCCAGAGGGTCCCCCATAACAATGATATTTTAGTTCTTTTCCTCATTACGGAAACAAAAATATTTGACAAAAGCAAAACGTTTATTTAACTTACAATTTATAGAGATTTCAATTCATATTTAGCAGGCTCCAAAGGAAGAAGAATGGCACAGAAGAGACACTGCAAAGGAGAACCAGTTCATGGCAGGCAGAATCCTGTGAAGTAGTAAAAACGCCAAACAGCAAGCACAAGACCCTCTCTCTGTCATTTGTACCCACCCTTAGAGTGGGTAGCAAACACACCAAGATGGGACTGTCTTATATCTAGCATCAGACCATGAATCAATGTCAACATCACATCCGTCAAATTTCTAAAAGTGCTACTGGGAGTGCATGTGACTTTAGGAAGATATTTGCATAAAAGTCATAACAGAAGATAATTTTTCTATGTGTGAAGAGCATATTTTATCTGTTGGTTTGTCTTTTAGATCAGTGTATGTTGTTCTACTTTATTTTTATTCATTTTTCTTTTTTATGTATTTAATACATTGTCTACAGGGACTCACCACACAGATCAGACTTACAGCAATCGTCCTGTTTTCAGTCTACCAAGCGCTGGGATTACAGACGCATACCACCATGCCCAGTCTCAGTTGCTGACTCAGCACAACCTGGGGTAAGAGTAAGGCAGCATGGCACACTGGGGATCATCCAGGTCCTTGCATCTGCTTAATCGGGCAATGTAATGCACTGAGCCCTCTGGCCAGTCCTTTTATTCTTATTGTTGATAAAAGCTATTGAGTTTGTCTTTGTATGCTTGCAATACAGCTTTTCTACTAACAATTGATAGAAAATTATGTGTTATTGCTTGTTATTACCACAACCACATACATACCTTGTCCATTATGCTCTGTGTACCAAATTTCTACAGAATAGGTGGTTCTGAGTAGGGGTAAAAGATTCTAAAAAGTTTTTCCAGCACCATTTGTTAAACAAGCCCCTTTCAGCAAAGGTTTTGGCCCCTTTGTCTAAAATTGGATAAAGTTCTATACAGCTGGGGTTTTCTTTGATAGGTATATCTAATTTATTTAATGAATTTAAAAAGGAAGATACCTCTAACACAGCGCAAAAGCATGCTACATCATATTTTTCATGAATTTTGATATTTTATAGAAATTGACATACATTTATCAGTACTTTAAAATCCAAGGAGCTGGGGAGATAGCACAGTGGGATAAGTGCTTGTCTTGCACGTGCAATGTCCTGAGTTCAATCTCTGGCACCACCACAAATAAATAAATAAATAAATAAATAAATAAATAAATAAATAAATAAATAGATAAATAAATAGATAAATAAATAGATAAATAAATAAATCCAGATTATATTTGAAAACTACCTGTGTAAATTTGAGCACATTTTTTCACAATAATTTCACTGTATTTATTCAGAATTGTTTCATTCAGAATCTCAAATTTTGTATTTGTATATTTTAAAAAATAGCCAATTGATTTTTTAAATTTTATTTTAAAATTAATTTTAATGATGAAGAAACAGCAATGAGACAATTTCAAAACAGGTTAGTAGGACAGTTATAGTAATTAATACATTGCATATATGTACTAATATTGGTTAAACAAGATATCATGTGTGTATCTTGGCCTCTGAATAACTACTACGAAGACAACAACATACTGCTCTTTTTACATCCAGAATTTGGTCTCATTTTCCAGCATGTCTATTTAGAGTCCAGCGCTGTGCTCTTTCTGTTACTTCAGCTTTGTACTATAGAGCTTGATGTATGGATTGTAATGCCCCTTTCTTACCTCTTCATGCTCAGTACTATTTTGACTGTTCTAGTTCTCTTCTGCTTCTATATAGATATTAGAAATCTTTTTGCCAGCTCTGTGAACAATTCTATGTTGTAGATGTTTTCATTAGACTTGCATTGAATATTTATAGATTCCTTTTAAAATCTGAAAGTATTTTTTTTACCAATTACAGCTTTGTATACTTTCTAATTTCTTGACATATCAAATAATATTATTTGAATTATTATTCTCTCTTCGAAGGATTTATACTGTAAGCTAATTACTACTTTATTTAATCCTCACAATCACTCTAGCTTCTTGACTTCCTCAAGAATAACCGGGACATTCCCTAGATCACAAAGCTGATAATGAGAGCAGAGCAAAATTTTTAGCCAAGCTTTCTGGCTCCCAACCTTGCAAATAGCATTCAGCCACCTCTCTTTCCCACAGGCAGTGTTTCTCTAATTGGCATTCTTTTCTAAAATTCTCTGCAAGGTGTAAAAATTAAGTTGTTTTCCAAACTAATAAAGTAGAGATGAATTCATCTATTCCGAATTTGTGTCTAATTAATATTATACCATCAATATATGCTCCCCATGAGCATTAAGGCAAAAAAGAACGATTTAGATTTGCATAATCTTAGATGATATCTTTCTTAATACACACAAAATATTGTGACCTCGAGAGGGTCTACGTCTAAGTTCACAGAAAGATTTAGTAGCAAAGAAATAGCATTTCTACGTGAGAGGTCATATAAGTTTGTCTGTAAAATCTCAAATATCAACAAATACACTACATTCTTAATAAGATGGGACATGGCTGGAATATCATGCCTTTTATGAAGCAGAATGCTAGGCTGGAAATCAATCCATCTCTAAAAGCAAAATGTGTTCTTCTAACTAGCATCAAGCTCAGGAAAAAAAAAGTCAATTCACAAAAGCTAAACATCTGCTTGTATTTGGCTAACTCCCAGCAAGTGAACACTCTTTTTCTGTTCAGCATTTGTGTTTTACTTGCAAATGATAAACCTTTAGAAAATGGGAACATTTGTTCCTTTCATTATTGTGGTGAAACAAAGGTTTGGAGGGGACAGAAGGGAAATACAAACATTTTTGCAAACGTCTCCCACAGGCCAGCTGGTAGAATTATTGACAAAAATCACAAGCAGGACTAAGCAATTATGAATTTTTTAAATAGTGAAAATATTGTGTGTGTGTGTGTGTGTGTGTGTGTGTGTGTGTTTACATTTCCAGGAATGTGTTTATAATAGGAAATATTCTATCCAAGTGTTTCTGAGAAATGTCAACCATCATCAATGTTCCACTAGTAGCATGCTGTTATGAGGTAGGCAGTCCTGTGTCGCTGATCTAAAGCAAAGCAATCTCCTCAGCTAAAACAACTGATGTGGCAAGCTACACATCAAAATGTACTCCAGCCTCCACTTAGAGGTTCATGCAATGCACCAGCCTGGGGCCACTGAATATGTCAGTGAGCAGCTCCTTTTACTGTTTTGGAGCGTAACAATGAATAAATGCCAGCAAGATTTGCAATTAAAAAAGACCTCCGTGTTATCTTTGTGTGGAATATAAAGCACTGTACATGAGTTTGCTCTCATTGTGTAATTAAACATAAGCCAGATGTACTCAGCATAATTGGAAATGAAATCTTGAGTTTTACTTTTGGTTGCGGTCTCAGCTTGGTAATGAGAATAAATGGTAATTTCTGTAATGTGCTTTATACTCCCAAAACCATACACTCAGACTTAGGTTATTTCTCTGTTCTCAAAGGCAATATTTCATTGACAATATTTCATTTTATTATGTCATAAAAATTCTGTCTGCGATGCCTGAATAGGGAACAGTATCTCTTCAAATACAGTATTCTTAATAAATTAAAATTATGACTGAATTAGTCGTAGGTGAAAATTTTAGATTGCAATAACCCAAATGCAAATGCACAAAACAGAGAAACTGAGGACATATGAGTGCTATAATTTTAAAAGATATACGTAAAAAAGGATAATTTTCATTTGGATTCATTACTATGCCTGTGGGTACATTATAGCCTGTCAATTACCAACATCACAATTTTGATACTCTGTGAGAAGAAATGTTTATAGGAACCTGGTAAAAATCAACTAGATCATTTCTTTTCTCTCTCTCTCTCTCTCTCTCTCTCTCTCTCTCTCTCTCTCTCTGTCTCTCTGTCTCTGTCTCTGTCTCTCTCGCTCTCTCTCCCCCTCTCATTCCCTTCTCTCCTCTCTCTTTACTTTTAGCCTCAGCAAAAACTATGTTACTTTATTTCAGTTTTCTCCAAGATAGTCTGTGGTGTCTTTATGCAAACTACAAATATTCCATTAATGTACACAAAATATTCACATATGCAAAGCAGATTTTGTATAAGTTTTACTTATTTTTATCTTTTTGTATTTTATTATTATCATTTATTGGTACATGTTTGCAATATATCACTTGTTCCTCTCCTTCTCCTCCATCTCCTGATCCCTTCTCCCTTTGAGAAAGATCTATCTCCCTACTTCCCATTATCTTGTATTTTGTTTTTTATTTTTATTTTTGATTTATCATGTAAGAAAAAGCACCTGAAATTTACACTCTGGTGACTCTTGTTTCACTTAGCATTTTGGTCTTAAGGTGGATCAAATTTTTACAAAGCTCTCAAGCTTATCACACTTTATGGCAGAGTAGTATGTATGTAAATACATTTCTTCATCTATCCTTCTGTGGATGGATATACATTTCAAATAATTATTTCACTTTACTCTGACGCATTTAATTTCACATAATATGTAATTTTCATAGAGTAGCTTTTGGGGACTAAATTTAAAAGCAGAAATTTGAAGAATTAGGTGTAAGAAAATTATGCAGCATTGGAGACTCCTTTTCATGCAAAATATTGGTCTGTGATCCATAATTCCAATTTATGTTTTACTAGTAAAACTACCATAAAATTACGAAAGGATTAATGTATGTGCATATATGCACATAATTCAGAAATATCAGCATAAAAATACTCTAATATGCAGTTCAAAAAAGATTCTATGTGGAAGTATAAAGATTTTGACAATCACTCTATATAATATTGAACAAAGTATTTTAACCTCCTGAGCCACACTTTCATATTTCCAAGCAAAATGTTTTCCAGTGGTCTAGTTTTGATGACCAAAGAATATGAATATGCATTACATAAATTACCAACTGCAATGCACATATAAGCTTCTTTAGCTTTTTCTTCCAGAATATTAATTATGGTCAACTAAATATTTTTAAAAGTAATCTATATGTTCACAGGACAGAAATATAAAAGATATATAAATATAATAGAGTTTTCAACATAATGCTTCTGATTCTTGATTATAGTATACACCAGTGGTTCTCAGTCTTTCTAATGCCGTGACCCCGCAATACAGTTCCTCATGTTGCAGTGACCTCAAACCAAAAAATAATTTTTGTGGCTACTTCAAAACTGTAATTTTGCTGCAGTTATGACTTGGAATGTAATAAATAACATTTTCCAATGGCTTTAGGCCCCCACTGAGGTTGCGACCCACAGGTTGAGAATCACTGGTATACACTATACTATATAGTATAGTGTGGGACAGATTTGAATTAAAGTAGTGTCAGCACTATGTTACTATTAATAATATAAAACAAAGAAAAACATACATTTTTAGAAATCAAAAATGGCAGACAGCCAGCAAGATAGTTCAGTGCCTTAAATGCCTACTTGTGAAAGCATGGAGACAGGGGTTTGATCACAAGCTCTACATTCCAGGTATGCTGACCTGGCCATGGAAACCAGGCACAGACATGTAACCTCAGCACTGGACAAGCTAAAAACAGGGGAATTGCTAAGAGTCCAAGCTGCACAGTGGGACCCTGTACCAAATACATTTTTAAAAATGACATAATTACAGATATTTTAAAAAAAACTAGTAAGCCGGGCGTGGTGGCGCACGCCTGTAATCCTAGCACTCGGGAGGCTGAGGCAGGAGGATTGGTGCGAGTTCGAGACCAGCCTGAGCTACAAAAGTGAGCTCAGGACCAGCCTCAACTGATTAGCGAGACCCTGTCTCAAAAAGACAAAAAAAAAAAAAACAAAAAAAAAAAACTAGGAACTAGGGAACAGTAGAGGCAGGCCTGTGGCTCAAGTAAAGAGGAACAGAGCAATAGAGATGGCCACAACCAGCAGGCTGAACTTATCAATGTGGACTTATGAGGAAGGGGTGAGGCCTGAAGCTAAGGCACTCTGCTAGATGCAGTGGGATCCAGACCGAGACTGAGAGCTACCAAAACGATTGTCACAGCATGCAGGTGGCTGAAGGTAACTTAGGTTAATTATTCTGCCTGAAAGTTTCCAGGTACATGAGGGGGCAGTGCCCAGACAGAACTCAAGGAAACCGGTTTACATAGTAATTCCCAATTCAGGATTAGATTTGTTATACAGATATAGAGTTTGCTCCTATGGGCTAAAATATAAAACCATTACTTCACAAAGTGTGTCAATTTTCAAAGTACATTTGATATTATTGGTATTGTTAATTGTACTATGTAACTAAGATAGCATATCTGCTTTAGCCACATGTTGTCCTTGAGTAAAAATGTTGGAAGGTGCTTGTGTAATACCCTCACCAAAGTACTATACCAAAGGATGGAGGGCAGTGCCAAACAGAAACAAATATCCCACTTTCAAAATATAAAGATTACACAAACTTGGGGCACGCATAAATCAAGAATCTCTGACCTGCAGAGATACCAAAACAACAGACTCTGGGGCTGGTGAGATGGCTCAGTGGTCCAAAGCACCTGCTTAGGTAAGCTTAGACAACTGCAGGAACCACAGTTTGATCCCCAGCACCACATATTGCGCTAGCCCAACCCCCAGGGCAGGCTGAGTTGGTTGTAAATAAAGTTTAAAAAAAATAAAGCACAGACTCTGTACAAACAAGTCCTAATAGCAGTGATACAGCTAACCACTATCAAACTTTCAGAAAAAGGTATCAAATCAAAATAAAGAATTCTCTCTCTCTCTCTCTCTCTCTCTCTCTCTCTCTCTCTCTCTCTCTCTCTCTCTCTCTCTCTCAAAAATACAAAACAAAGGAGCAAAATGAAATCTCAAGTCCGAGCCCAACCAGAAAAAAAATCCAGGGGACACTATCATAGAAGAAAATGGAAGTCACGCAGCTGGAATCTCTGAACTAATAGCATCTGAAGTAAAGAAGCAAGTGCAGAAGGTTACAGAGGCAAACAAATGAGAAATAATCTCAAAAGTAAGAAAAGAAATGGTAACTATAATGAAAGAATTACTAAGCATTTCTAAAGAAAACTGATAAAAAAATAGAGACTAAAAATGATGGAAACATTGAGTGATTGATCATTCATGATCAAGGTCCTACAAATAATTGGAATAGAAGGCCTATACCTCAACAAAACAAAAAAATAATCTATGAAAACCTGCCAGCCAATATTATCCTAAATTGTGGAAAACTGAAAGTTCTTACTTTAGATCAGTTATAAGACAAGGTGTCCGCTACTAAAATTCCTATTCAATATAATTCTGTAAACATTAGCCAGAGCCATTAGAAAAGACAGAGAAATAAAATGAATAAGAATAGGCAAAATGAAATTAAACTATCATTATTTGCAGATGACATGATACTCTATTGGAAGGAGACTCCAGCAAGAAGTTCCTAAAGTTGAAAAATTCGGTATCATAGCAGGATACCAAGTAAGTGAGCACCCAAAAATCAATACTTTTCCTCTACACAGCTAACAAACTCACTGAGAGAAAAATGAGAGGAACAATACACTTCAAAATAGCATCTATGCAAACTGGCCAAGCAATGGCCGTGACTCGTCGCAAAGGCTGACACTGACAACAGCTCTACAAAGCACTATGTATGGTTCCAAAGATAATCCTGAGGGGATTTGACCTTGGAAGATACAAAAGATGAATGTTTTGTTATACAGGTCTTGCTTTGACTTGCCCTTGATCACCCAGCAAAAAAGCTTAATTGCAAGGCATGAAACGCAGAGCTAGATTGGTGAGATGAGCTGTAGGAGGCTTGGATCAATAGCCTCCAACGTTGCAAGTTCCACTGGTGGCCCACTGCAATTGTGGAACATTGGACTGTGTATGCATCTGCGTCCTCTTAATTCAAAGAGAAGAATTTTTTTCTTTTTTTTTTCTTTCCTTGGCAACATCAATAGGAAGGTGGGTCATGCCCACACACTGTGCTCTGTATAACTATTGTGAGGACAATGAGCAGTGTGTCAACTGTTAAAAAAATTAATGTTTATTGAAAGTGTTAATGTTTAGTTGTTTGATCAATCTTATACACCAATATCTATTAATCTAAACTGAACCAATGATGAAAATATGTAATATAACCATTGTTAAATTTTTCTGATTTTGAAATTCTGTACTATATGTAAATAAATAAATAAATACATTTTTAATTAAAAATAGCATCTAGGGTCTGGGGAGATAGCTCAGTAGAATAAGTGCTTGCCTGGCAAGTGCAAGGACCTGCCTTCAATCACAAGTACTGAAAAAAAAATACAGCAGCATCCAAAAAATTGGATACTTAGTAACTAATCCACTAAAGGGGGTAAACAATGTACACAATGAAAATTATAATACTCTGAAAAAAAGGGAAGAGGATTTCAGAAAATAGAAAGATATTTCTAGTTTCTATATAGGAATTTAATTCAATTTCTGTCACAGAATCATCAATATCCCTTACAGATCTAGAGGAAACAATCCTAACATTTATTTGGAATCAGAAAAGACCTAACATAGCAAAGGCAACCCTGGCAGGAGGCATTACAATCCCAGACGTGAAATGATACTACAAAGTTACTGTGATAAAAACAGCATGGTACAAAAAAAAAAAAAAAAAAAAAAAAAAAAAAAAAAAAAAAAAAAAAAAAAAAAAAAAAAAAAAAAAAAAAAAAAAAAAAACAGACTGCAAGATGAGTGGAAAAGCTTAGAAGATGTAGATATGACTAAAGACATACTCAGCCATCCTATCTTTGAGAAAGGAGCCGAACATGTTCACTGGAAGAAAGATAGCCGCTTTAACCTATGGTGCTGGAAAAACTGACTCTCCATATGCCGAAAACTAAAACTACACCCATGTTGGTTGCCATGCACTAAAGTAAAGCTAAAGTGCATAAAAATCTAAACATCAAAACAGAATCACTAAATCTCCTGAAAGAGAAGGTAGGTGGAAATCTTGAAGACATAAGAGTAGGCAAACAGTTTATAAATGAAAACCAAACAGCACAGGAAATACTTGAAAGAATTAACAACAGACACTTCCTCTTATGGAGAAGTTTCTTCATGTCAAATGAAATCACCAACACAGTGAACACAAAATAGTAAAAAAAATAAATTTAACCAGTAATCACTCAAAGGACTTCTAGCTAGAATGTATAAAGAATTAAAAAAAAATCGGCTCCCAAAATGTAAACACCCAATCCAAAAATGGACATTTGCAATGAATACATACTTGTCAGAGGAACAAATGCAATTGGCAAATAAACGTATTAAAAAGATGTTCCACAGCACTGATCTGCTGAGTAATGTAAATTAAAACAACACTGCAAGACTGGGCATAGTGGTCCATCCCTGTAATTCCAGCTCTTGGGAGGCTGTAAAAAGGTGGGTCACTTATGAGTCCGATCTAGTAGTGAGACCCTGAACACCGTGTAGACTCTTGCCTAAACATGTGAAAACAAAACAAGAAAACAAAAACAAAAACCCCACTGCAACCCCATCTCACACCAGGAAGAATGGCTATCACAATGAAATCAACTAATGGCAAATGCGGGAGAGGCTACGTGGAAAATGGGACCCTTCTCCACTGTTAATGGGATAGGAGAATGGCACAGCCACATTGAAAATCAATCTGGAGACACCTCAAGAAACTAGGATTGAAAGTCGCAAGTCCCACTCTGGATATTTTTCCAAAAGAGCTGACAACATCTTACCACAGTGATATATGTTCAACCATGTTTATAGCAACACAATTTGTGATAGCCAAATATTTGAAACAACCAAAGTGCCCATAACTTGATAAATGGATAAAAAGGATGTGATATTTTTATACAACGAAGTATTACTCTGCTATAATGAAAGACAAGCTCAAATACTTTACAGGTAAGTAGATACAACTAGAGGCCATATGCATAAGTGAAATAAATCAGGCTCCCATGTGTAAGTATTGTATTGTGTCCTTAGTGTAAGACCATGAAAGAAGAAATAAACTCTGAAAGGAATAATAGATATAGGAAAGTAAAGGGAAACTGAACATAATTTCTAAACAATCAAGATTAGGGTGGCCTCTGCTTTTAAAGTGTTTCTATACTGTGAACTGCTGTGACCTTTTATGATGTATATAAAGTAGAATAAAATAATAGGATACTTGAAAAAAGATTAGGGAACGATAGACAAGGAAACAAATGTAAGGAGGAAATCATACAGATATATATTCGGGAGAGCGGAAATGATTGCAGCATTCATTTCCTTGAGTTTTTTGCAAGCAGCAATGTTTAAAATTTTCACGTTAACTAACCATATGCTATTATCTATGATCTGAGCAACTACATCAAAAACACCAAAGTGCAATACAAAAACCATAGTGGAATATCTCTTATTTTTTTCATTTAAACAAGTACCATTTCTAATGTTTTATTAATTAATGTTTTCACTTAAAAATAAATTTTAAAAATATAATTTTGAAAAGGACAAAAATGTTACAGTTTATTGAAGTTAAGCATTAATGTTTAATTATTTTACCAATTTTTAAAAAATTTTTATTCATATTTTGAAACTCTGTGTCATGTAACCTGTCACTTGTTACTCTCTTGTCTTTGTTTCTGCTATTCATTTTTACTCTTTAACATCAAAGGAATTTAAAAAGAAAATTAGGAACTAAAGAAGGTTGTAGTTCTATACTAACACAATTGAAATCTCCAAGAAATGTAAAGTTTGTTAAGAATATAAAATTAATGAAAACAGAACATATCTGCCAGACCCTACTATATCAGTAGCCTTGAAGTAAAAGAAAAAGAATACATGGTGAATAAATATGAAAGAATTTCTTCTTGATCATTCTCGATTTCTATCTCCTAACTGAAGTATATTCTGGAAGGAAATTCTAAATGTCAACAGTTTGGGCAAGCAAGATAGCTCAGCAGACTAAAGCACTTGCTTAGGTATGCACAGGGCTGCGGTTGGATCCCTGGCACTGCATGCTGCGCCAGCACTTTCCCCCAGGCATACTGAGCTGGCCAGAGGTCTACCACAGTGGTGCATGCCTGTAATCCCAGTGCTGGGGAGGCTGAAAACAGGAGGCTCACCATAAATCCAAGCTACACAGTGAGACCCTGTACCAAACAAATACATTTTTTAAAGAAATGAATAGTTTTCTCAATCTGCATTGCTACCACAACGATCCACAATAATAGTATATTTGAACGGGAGCCAGAAATTTTCAAACAGGGTCTGTCAAGATGGACTAACAAAAATCATACTGACCCTTAAGAAAGGAAAAAAGAGAAGAAATGAAACAAAGCTTCACATGCATTGAACAACTGCAGGAACGTGGTCTTTGGCAGAAGGATAGCAAACAAGATAAGCATATCTTTTTAAGCAGCTTGTTTCCTGGAAGCAGTTCCTTAAACATATCTGGGGGAGACAGAACCTGTTCAGTGCCTGCAGTCTTACTGGTTTAAGAAGGCATAAATGGGACCCTGGGAAGAAAAATTTGACAGAGGTAAAATTTATGGGAAATACTACTAAAGAGGAAGCTATACAAAGACAGTGAAAGAGGGCGGGAGATTTGGAGAGGTAAAACCACATTATTTTGCCTGAGTACTGAGCGAATGGAAATTACTTGATATCTTAAAAAGAAAAAAGATAAGAGAATAGGGCAAGCAACTCCTTAAGTTTCCATAAATCTATAAATAATCCATGATCTTCCAAATGAAGGAGAGACTTCACAGTATGGGGTCACGACGTCACATCCTCATGGTAATATAATGTTCATAGTGAGTAGCTCTAATCTAATAGTGAATGATTGTAATCTAATCTGGTCATAAACAACATGTGACAATCATAAGAATGAACCTTAAAATGATTAAATTAATTTCAAGTAACTAACTTGAAAATCAAAGAAAAATATCCCACATTTTTTGAAATGGAACAAGTGCTAGTACCCAAAATGGTAACATTATAAAATTACTTGCTCTATTTCTACCTTTCACTACAACTCTCTGATAATTTATACCAGCAGCCTAGTAACATTGTAGCTGTGAAAATTAGCACCCTACCGCCATCAGAGGTGCAGATTTGCTCCTTCGCAAGAGAAGGTGTTCTTTGAGTATTACCCTATTTTGTCTCACAGATACCAGGAAAAGTCACACTGGCATGACTGTTGATTGGCCTGAATTGCCAGACATACAACTTTCTTTAAGGCTCTGTAAGTTTTATTTCCCCCCTTTTCCTGTGTTTTTCTCTTTGACCTTATCTAGTACTCTACTTCTCTCTGGCCATGCTCTGGTCATATTGATCTTCTTACCTCCTCTAGAATATGAGCGCCACTGTGTCCAACCCATTAGTGCAGGTGCTTTGCTTGGTTCATTAGTCTACTGTTAAGACCTGGAAATGCCTTTGGCCTATGAATATTGATATATGATTAAATGAATGATTGATTGAATAAAATATGCAAATAAAGGGTAAGAATCTGCAACAAGCTGATGTAATGGTAAATCATTTTTATTACTTCCTTTTCTTTATCTGAATCTTGTGCTTTTTAGATAATGAGAACCTATTGATTTTGCAATGACAAAAATGTAATTAAAATTATTTTCCTTCAAAAATTGCATGGTTCATAATCCTAACTGAATAAAAAAGTTGAGCCCAAAGGTCAATGCATTGGCAGGCCATTCATAAATCTATTTTTTATACTTACAGGGCTGTCATTTCAGTGATAGTAAAACATCCTGATTGATCAACTGACAAACATAATAAGTAGAAGAATGAATAATGATAAGTTTAAATTGTTTAAATAACAGGCAGATGTCAACAATCACTAGACTGCAAGGGCACACAAATTATTTAATGAGCCTGGATAAAAGCCAAATTGCTTACAGAAAATATTTTGTGATACAAAGAATTCCTTAATGCTTTACTGAAAATGTTAATATCCTATATCTGGGGGGTGAAGGATTATGCTATTTGAGTCTACCGTAGGAAAGCGATTAGTATACACTTTTAGTAAGGTAATATTTGTTTTTCAATTAATATGTGATTGCTTTCTTTGTCATTTATGAGATTTTTAGTAATTGCAACTTGGTACCTATGGGTCAGGACTTTCTCAATGTGAAATGCTGAAATTTCAGGTTGATGTTTGAGGAGAGATACATTTATCATCTATAGGATGAAGACTTAATTCCGAAGGGAAATTGGTCTTTTTATAGAAAGTTAAAGTGCAAGAACATGGGAGAACATTGCTAACAAAATGTACGGATTGTGGGCCAGTGAGATACCTCAGTGGACTAAGTGCCTGCTTAGGCAAGTGCAGGGCCTGGATTTGATCCTCAGCACTACATGCTATTCCAGCCCCACTCTTGGGTGTTCTGAGCTTGCCATAGAGTCCAGAAATGGTGGCACACGACCTGTAATCCCAGCAATGGGGATGCTGAAAATATGAGGATCACTAGGAGTCCAAGCTACATAGTGAGACCTTGTGCTAAATACAAAAATTTAAAAAATAAATTTACAGATTGAGCAGAATCACATATTCAGAGTGTTTAACACTTGAAAACAGAGAGGAATGAATAGAGGAAACTTTTTTGACAGAGCAGAGTGATAGGTTAACCTGGGGAAACAAAGCAGCTCAATGTTCTGGTAAACCAGTGCTCAACTCTACAAAACCATCCTTTCTACATAATGCCAATTTCATTGCTATAAACACTCTTACTATGATCCATTTCAATCAGCTCACACATGTCCCAGAACACAGAACTGGAAAGACAACCTATGATGGGTCTCACATGTCCCTGCTTTTGGGTCAGGTGATGTACAGATTCATAGAGGAGAAGAAGCCTCTGACAGACTAAAGGATGTAATGGCATTATGATACTTATAATTTAGGAAAAGTATTGGCAACAATTTTTTTCAAAGCCTGGAATGCAAAACTTCATGGGGAAACTAAACAAATGAACAGACACAAAATAAAATACTTGTGCAGAAAGTGTAGAACACTGATTGGATAAGTAGGCAAGGAGAACAGAGGAGAGAAATGATCCATAGGTTTCTAGCTTAGGTGTATGAGTAAGTAACAATGTCTTTCAAAATGAAAGAAACCAGTAAGGAGTAAATGGGGGTTGTGTAGAACACAACTTCCCTGTACAAAATTTGGAAAGTACTGAGTCACCTTAAAATACTACAGAAATTTGGAAAACCTTTCAAATTCAAAGGTTTTTCGTTATGGTCCATGCATCTTGATATCATATTAAGTGAAATAAATAACACAGTAAAAGTTAAATATCAAACAGCTTCTCATATGAAAAATCTAAAGTATAAATATTTTAAAGAGAAAAGATAAGTAATAGATTTTACAGACATAGAAAGGGGATCTTGAGTTGGGAGAGGTGGGAATCAGAGGTAAGAATGAAAAGTATAAAGGATTATCTGAAATGGTAAGAGGTACATGTATCAAAACTCCACCAATGAAAAAATTTTAAACACTAATTAGTATGTGAGACAAAATTTAGTGTTATTTATTTAGCAGTACAGGGGATTGAACTCCAGACTCTGAGCTTGCCAGGCAGGTATTTATTCTATTGAACTATCTCCTGAGTGCTAAGTGTTATTTAATAGGTTCATAAGATTCAATTCAAGTTTAGTTTTCATATCCATCTCTCCTGGTTGGATAGTCCACTGACATTCTCTTTTATAAACAGCTACAAATAATGCTGCAATATATGCAATTGAATGTACAATATTTTCTTTTTTCATTTTATATTAGTTTACATTTCTAATAATAAAATTATAATTTCAAATGAGATATACATTTTAAAGCCTAATTTATATTCTTAGTTTCCAAATGACATTAATTTATACTGCTGCCAATAAAACATACCAGATTCTTTAAATTCTTGCCAACACTAAGATAATTTCTATTTAACCCAGGTAGTGTGAATACAATAATGCCTCATTTTAATTTTCAATTTACTAATGAACAAGGTGGACTTAGCTTGGTGATGATATCAATGTAGTTGTTCCAGTTATTTGCTGAGTCTTTATTTGCTGTGCCTACTAACATTGTTTTTCTCGGTAATATTATTTGGGGTTGAACTGCAATTGTTCTACAACAGAACTTTTTACTTTGCAATTTAAGGTAGGGTGTAGTCCAGGATAACCTTGAATTTGCATTTTCCTTGCTGCAGTCACCCTAAAAGTATCTAGAATTACAGTTATATGTTGCTGCACAACACTTTATGTTGACATTTAAGACATCATATTATTACTAACTCATCTTCAGGCATGATATCTTTTAACATCACTAGTTAAATTTACCTCTCCCTCTTTCTTTCTTTCTTTCTTTCTTTCTTTCTTTCTTTCTTTCTTTCTTTCTTTCTTTCCTTCCTTCCTTCTTTTTGCATTTTCATGTAAATATGATTCTCCTCATTTCCTTTCCCACTGATTTTTTTTTCCTACTGCTGGAATCAGTGCTTGGCAATGCCGCAGGCGCTGAGTAAAGTTGTAATGAAGAAATGATGAAACAGTTGTCTAACACAGGCACATCAGGGGATAACTTCATCTATTGATTCCTACTAAAATTTCGTTTAGACTTGACCCGATTAATGTCTTCTTAAGAAACCTATTAAATAAATAAATAAATAAATAAATAAATAAATAAATAAATAAATAAATAAATAAACAAATAAAAATGTAGAAGTGACTTTTCTAAGTAGTCTCTGGGTTTTTTGTACCAAATACCTAGGACAATACAATAGATACTGGAGAATTAGAAGTTAATTAGATTATAACAACAGTGCTGATAATCTAGCTATTACAAAATAAGGATATATTTTTGATAAATATGCGCATTTATTTTAATAGACCATCCAGAATTAAGGCATCACTATTTTATTTATATGTATTAAAAAGCATCTTTTTACTAAAAATATATATGTCTATCTATCTGGAAGGATGACTAGAAGCAAACATTAAGAATACACAAAAATTCTCTTTGGTCTAAAAATCTAAGAAAAATTTGCACATTTGTTTGATTATCTAATATCACAATAAATCTATATTCTGTAATTCATAATATTTATTGATATACAGAACATAGATATACACAAATGCAGTAATTAATATATTGATTTATCCATTTGCATAATTTTTAGATCTCCAACTAAAATCTATTACTTAAACACTGTGCCTATTCATTGCTTGATATAAATTAATCCAGTTGAAAATATCTCTAAATTATCTACACAATTCCTTTTAAAATACTGACTTAATTGGCTTTAAGAATTCTAATGCTAGAGATTCAGATAACATTCACAGATCAATGTGTACATTAACAGCTTCTCTTTGTATACTTTATCATAATCCCTGAGGTACTCTTTCCAGATTTGATTATCTGTTCCTCACAAAATCATCTACAGCATAAATGAAGAAGGCTTATTGTGTATAACACTTTCCTGATGCAAGCTTACATTAAACTCAGACTGTTTATTGGTTACTCCCAAATCACTTAATAATTGAGAAACAGAGATAGATATGCAGAATGCAGGCTTTGTGATTATCAAAACTATTGTTCTCATTAACCAGATGTTAAGAGCTTGGCATTGCTATTTTATTTCATTAAAAATATTGAAATATATACATTAGTTCTAATGATTATGTCAATCCTTATCCATTTATCACACTTCTGTTTAAAACTTTTAACATGTTATCCGTGTTTCATAAACAATTTGGTTAATTTCAGAAGGAGATGGGATATAGTATATTAACATTTATCAAAATTTTCGAACATATTAAAGTGCTTTCAAGCTCCTTCTATAGTAAAACTGATCACTTCCTGGAGAAATCATGGCTGCTCCCCAGTGGGGAAGGATATGGGTGGTGCAGGCCTCCCTTTCTTGCGTAGGGCAAGGATGTTCTTCTCCACTGAAAAGGAAGGACTTAGGTCAGGAATGCTTTGTCTTATAGAAAGAACTGTTAGTTTGTACAAAAAGATTTTATTCTGAAGATACAGAAAACTTGTGCACAAACAGCTTCAAAACTATATAAAACTCCTTCAGTCTTTCTTGGCATAGTAGAAACTGGATGCCTGAGGTCTTAGACTTTATGTACATATAGAATAAAATCTAGATAATGAGGAACCAACTTAGATAATTCTTTTTTTTTTTCAGTTTCGGAAATGTGTAGTATTTCTCCTTTCTCGAAAGCACAAAAAGTTATATGAATATGAAAAGAGCTCAGTGTACAGGTAGGCATGGTATCACACTAGCATCTGTTGTTTTTCCATAAGAATCTGTATGCTGGCCCAAAGCATGCAGTGATTTTCCCAATGCAATGGGAATTAGAGGTATTCTCCAAAGTCCCTCAGCAGTGTGTCTTCTTGGTGGACCTAGATGGAGGCCAGGTTTCAAATAAGCTTCTCTGCTAACGATCCTCATAAGTGAGCAGAACATCAGATAGAAGGGAAGAAATGCCTATAAAGCGGAACACCGAGAACAATGTAGTAAATTGTCTTTTAGAGTTCTTTATTTATCGAGGTTAGTAAATTTTGTCATATTTGTAGCACCTCTTGGGGTATTGTGATAATTTAATCTGATCTTTGTCTAGGTGTGGCCTTTTTGGTAAATGAATTGCATGCTAGTCTGCTTTGAATCCCCAAGACAAAATCCTTAGGTAAATCAATGTTAAAGTAAGAGACATTTATTTTAGCTCATTAGTTCAGCAGTCTCATTTCACAATAAGCTTTTTCCATTACTTTTTGACTTGTGCATGGTGTGGGAAAAACATCAAAACAAAGAGAGGATATAGAAAAGAAATATGCTATCATCATGGTGCACAGAAAAGTGAAGAGCCAGAGAGTATGGAGCAAAGGACAACATATACTAGAGTCCAAAGGTCATGCCTCCATGGCATGGTACATTCTCTTCAATTAAGAGCCATTTCCTATGTTTTCATTTCCTCACAAAAGCCTCATCGAACTTTGAGCGCATCAACAGATAAATGCATTCGTGAAATTAGAAAATTCAAGATCCTATCATCTTCCAAAAGCTCAATTAGCAAGTAAACTCATAGTACATGGTCTGGGGCATATGTTAGAATTATCCTATAAGAGTACTTTCCCTGTTTTAAGTTGCATTGGGTTATGATGTCTTGAAAACATGCTGTACCTCCGAAATTATTTATCCCTAATTTTTTGTACAAACAAGAGAGTCTTGGTTTAGCCTACTTATGAGCACAGAACAATCAAGCTGTTTTCATGAACACAAAATGATGAATAAATCAATTGTCCTCTATGTTAAGAATAGAGAGAACACAGGATTCCTGTTTTCTATGATTTGTTCTATTTCATAATATGCAGAAGATTCTAAGCTTATTCTCCTTGGGCTTTTCCTATATAAATCAGTCAGTATCCCAAATTGACAAGTTTAACAATTACCACCAATAGTCTTTCTTTTGTCACTGGGATGTTGACTTATCGTGATGATGATGCTTCTAGCGATTTGTTCGGGCTGTTCCTTTTCTTCATGAGAGGCATGCAAGAGTCCTTTTTGTACTTAGGATAACTTACAAAAATTTAAGTAACTCAGCAACTCACCGTAAACAAGACCATGTTCTCTTGCAAATGCTGCCGGGAAATCCAGCATGTCTACACTAATGGGTGATTCATGGATAAAGTGAACTTATGAATAGGACAAATACTTAGAGTGAAGCCTATCATGTCCCAGGTCATATTTTCCCTAGTGTAACAAAACACAGAAAGAAGTGCTTGGCCACAGTTATAATTTAGCCCTAAGTAGTGAGCTGCAGAGATAAGGACATCCAGAATTGAAACACCCAGTTTAGAGTTAAAAACATGACTCTGGCCTCAAATTAATTAGAATACCAGTAGAAGTACTTTGAGAAATCTTGTTTTATTCTCCTCTGTTCCTCTTTTGTATAGTGCCTGGAAAATAATAAAAAATAGTTTCCATTCAGCATGTGTTCGATAAATGAATAGATTAATGAATGCAGCAAAACACTGAGAAGGGGATGGATTCTAATGGGTTCGCCAAGCCATTATATTCTTTCCCATTTGTGATGACCTTTGAATTTCAAAAGCAAAAAAGAAAATTAACACAAAAAATGAAGATAATTACTTTATTGAACCTGTATGCATTGTGTTGAGCTGTGCTAAGTGCTTTAGGAGATGCTAAAATAAACAAAATATGCTCCCTGCCTGTAGTAATTCTAGAAAATCTAATTATATTGGTATATTATGTAATATTACTTCAAATTTCAATTGAAATAACCTGAACAAAAAATAGAGACTTTACAATATGTGTGTAGATTCTTTTTGTTAAAATGATTTATAAGGCATACAATCAAAGAACTAATTGGCAAGTTAGGTTTTACTAACTGTGCATTAGCTAGAATCCATTTTATCAGCTATATTTACCATTAAATGTAAAATAATTTATCCTTTAAAGTAAATTCACATGGTGCTAAAATGTCTTACACTAATCATATTTTCATTATGGATTATTGTGACTCATGCATTTTTTTGGAGTTAAAATGTTCCTGGAATAATTGAACAGCACATGTTTCCCATTTAGCATTTATTTAGCTTAATATCTTTCTCCTTTTTAGGCTACAATAAAGACTTTTAAAGTTAACAAACTAGGCATTTTTCCAAGGAAATAAAACTATATCATTCTAATCATGCCTCAGTTTCATTTCAACATACATAGCACAGATAGGTCTTAGTTTAGTTTCTGAATAACAGTAGACTAAAAATCAGTCTCTCTGTCTGCAATCTCACGTCCAAAATGTGAGAAAACTGTGAGATACTATGACAGAGTGCAGGTAAGAGTTTATTATTCCAATCGACATAAATATATTATATATTGGGAGTTGAATCAACTCATCTGAATAGAAGCAATTATAATGTTAGTAGTACATGTCCATAAAATAATGTAAGAGAGAAAAATGATAGTTCTTTTAGATTTTTCCAGAACGTGACACATTTTAACTGGGTAACCTGAAGAAGGGCTTTATGAAGAGTTTGGTGAAGTTAGAAATAGTATTTAATTCTCTCCTTATAGGGCCTAATTGAGAGTCACCAGAAAATACAATTACTTTAATGGCTGCTAGACAGATAGTTTGTTAGATGAACAAAGAATATTTTTTTTGTGGAAGAAAAGTACATAGATTAGTTTGACCAAGTTAAATAAAAATTTTAAGTGAGACTGAACTGCACAGATTATATTTCTTTTCATGCTGACTATTCCTTTTTTCTTGCACAGTCATAATGAAAATTCTTATCCAAATGAATAATCAGAAAGTACAGTGATTAGAACAGCATGTGGTCTACTTACCTTCTAACTCAAGAAAGAGCATAAAAAGAATTTACGAGGGAACTTGTTCTATAGCAAAGTGTCAGGTCATGTAAAGTGACATTTAAATTGTGCATGAAGCAAATTATATTGAAACTTCATACAAGATCATATTTTTGGTATGCCAGAGAGTAGTATCACTTAACTTGCTTTATCTTTGTTATTATCAATAAGCTAAATCTTTCATGCTTCCATATTACTTTTATCATTTCATGTTTGACCACTACATGCAGGAGAACACACTATCATTGAAAGTAGGGTGAGTTCCATTACTTGGCACAATAGCTTTGTGATTTAATTTCGGTTCCTATCAATTGTGGCTGTCTACTTATTTCATTGTTCTCTGTGGTGTTTGATACCATGAAGATTAATTCCACCAGAGGAGATGAGATAGGAAGATAAGTGCATCAAAATATTTTTAAATCCCTCTTGTCATATATTTCAATATGCTTTACAGCGGTTCTCAGCCAAAACACAGGAGTCACCTAAAGCCATTCTGAATCATAACTGTAGCAAAATTACAGTTTTGAAGTAACCACCAAAATTATTTTTTGGTTTGGGTCACCGCAACATGAGGAACTGTATTGTGGGGTCACAGCATTAGAAAGGTTGAGAACCACTGCTTTAGGACAATATCTGCTATTGAGGTTGTTACTAAGGTTTTTGACATTTTCCTTATCATTATTTATGACTTACTTATGATTACTAAGCTGAGAAAGGCTTCTCTAGCTTTCACAACTACACTGACAGGCACAAAAAATTTAGTGACAAGGTCAGGCAATGAATCAGAGTGCAGCAATGTTCCTAAGGACCATCAGATCCTGTAAGCATAACCTCTTCGCTTGTAAGTTACAGTGTTTGGCAGAGATTAGGCAGTGTTCACTTACTTTTCTTTTTTCTTTTTTTAATGGTTATATTACATATTTTCATCATCGGATCAGTTTAGATTAATACATATAGGTATATAAGATTGATCAAACAACTAAACATTAACCTTTCTAAATCCACATTACTTTTTTTTTTCTTTTCCCCATTTTTTCTTTGAAAGTTGACATATTGCATATTGTCCTCACAATCATTCTATAGAGTGCAGTGT
>PVJA010021144.1:0-11162 GCA_004027025.1 Myocastor coypus
CTATGCAGTTGAGGCTGGTCCTGCGCTCACTTTTGTAGCCCAGGCTGGTCTCAAACTCGCACCAATCCTCCTGCCTCAGCCTCCCAAGTGCTAGGATTACAGGCGTGAGCCACCACGCCCGGCTTCCATCTTCTTGACCTTTCTACAAACATCTATTCTTCGTCAGAAACAAGTCTTTAAAAAAAAAAAAAAAAAAAAAAAAACTGGCATGTAGGTGCTTCCTCTAATATGCAATTAATCTTGAATTGCAAGATTCCTCCAATTGCCACCCAAATACTTGTTTTGAAAATGTGACCCTTGAAGCAAAGAATAACTAAAATCTAAATGCTACATAATTTTAGGTTTCCTTAATATGCAATAACCACGTGAAAACTTCATATGCAAAATTCCATAATGCATAGATCATAGTACACAAGTACAAAGGCAAATGTCAGCCCATCCATCCATCCTGATGATTTCTTTTCTAGACTGAGCGTCAATCTGTACTAGACAATGCCACTCAAAGAATATTTTCTGAATGTTAATTATCAGAAGTATTTGTCAAAAGACAATAATCAGGCTGAGGAAATAGCTGATTAATTCAAAATGATAAGTGAGTGAAGACTAATGAAAGGGTAATCAAAATAAGAGTTGGTAGGGTTAAGAAATCAAAAAGAGGTGTACATGACCCAAATACTCATACAGTCAGGAGCCCTGAGCCTCAAAAGAGGGCCATGGGGACAAGAACATTGTCATACTCCTAAAGAATGCTGTGCCCACAGGACCTATGGTCCTCCGAAAAGAACCCAGCTGTCACCAGTTGTCATCTGCACAGCAAGGAACAGGTGGCCAGTGTGATTATCCCAGCCATTCTGTCTTCTACCACTCAAGATCCCTCACTGCCTGCCAGTGGAAAACGCCAATTGGACCTCAGCTTAAAAGAACCCGGGTGGATTGGGCCAGTGAGATAGTTCAGCAGTCTAAAGCGCCTGCTTAGGAAAGCTTAGGCAACCGCAGGGACGGCGGTTGGATCCCCGAAACCACATGCTGCGCCAGCCCCACCCCCAGGGCAGGCTAAGCTGGCCGTAATACAAAAACAGAAGCCAGGTAGATGGGGTGGCAGCACAGAGAAAGTGAACAAGGTGGAAAAAACACTGGTGTGGGGGACAAATGGAAAATATCCGCCCATCAACTTTCCTGTTGTTTAGGTTTCATAAATCCACTACTGAATGACATACTACAAGGCAAAAAAAGAGGTTATGTCTTGTACCTCTGATGAATCATAGTCTAACGGCAAATCAAGGCTTGCCACTTCTCAGACGTAGGAGGTCTTATGTCCTTCATCATCTCAATAGCTGGATTAATTAGATCTTTATCTCTATATATTATTCACTGAAATTTTTGACATTCCTCACTCAAGATAAGCTCTTTAGTAATCCCTTTCCTGGGGAACTGAACACAGTACCTTGCATTTTCCAGGCAGGTGCTTATGCCACTGAGCTATCCCCCCAGCCCAAAGTAAGCTCTTTATAACAGCTCTAGAAATAATCTCTTAGTGCCTGTGAATTTCATGTACTAAGCTAAATTCAGAAATAGCTAGTAGTAAAAACACACAATTCCTCTCCAAGAACACTTCTGAAAATGTTACAGATTACTAGAATATGTAAATGAAGAAATGGGCTTTTGGGTTTTTTTCAATTTTAAACTGAAAAAAGCAATAAAAACCATGCTATAAATGTCAAAACAAGATAGCAGGCAAGTAACAAATACTATATTGTATATTGTTATCTTCAAAGAAGATGGTCAGATGACAATACATAGGGTAGAAAATTTGATCAAATAATATAAGCACAAACCTTTCTTTCTGATGAACTAATAAAAATTTGTAATATAAATATTTTAATTATGTTTCATATTTTTCCTTTTTTCTTGACTCCTTTTGCCATCCTAGCTTCTCTTTTCTTTCGAACAACGTCTTCTGATTTTGCAATATCTATTGTACCTTTCAGATCTTACTTACTCTTTTAGCTTACACCTGGGAAACAATGTGATGTTTACCATGTGAGCCTGACTTATTTCACTCTGCTGGCGATTGCTTTCGATGTGCAACAC
Source organism: Myocastor coypus (assembly GCA_004027025.1). NCBI lineage: Eukaryota > Metazoa > Chordata > Mammalia > Rodentia > Myocastoridae > Myocastor > Myocastor coypus. The sequence goes on from PVJA010021144.1 coordinate 2,092, forward strand.
CTTTTTAGTAAGATGAGAGTCCAGTTGTTGGTGCTTTGAAGTATTACCTGGGCAGTTTGGGTTTTGTTCACTAACTCTGCCTACACATGTGTCATCAAGACTTCTGCTTACTTTCTTTTCCAGTATATTTAGTGTTTCTCTTTTACTGTTTAGATCTCTGATCCATTTTAACTTTAGTTCAGTGCATGGTGCTAGACGTGAATCTAGATTTGGTCTTTGGCATATGGGGAGCCAGTTTTTCCAGCACCATTTATTAAAGAGGCTGTCTTTCTTTCTGGTGAACATATTTGGCCCCTTTGTCAAAAATAAAATTTCTAAATGTGTTTGTAGCTGTGTATGCATCTTCTATTCTGTTCCATTGATGCATAGGCCCGAATTTTTTTTTTTTTTGGGGGGGGGCCAGTACCACCGCTGACTTTATCACAGCGGTTTTGTAATATAATTTCAAGTTAGAATTGTGATGCCTTCTTCCTTGTCTTTATTGTCCAGATTTTCTGTTGCTATTCTAGGTGTCTTCCATTTCAAAATGAATTTAGGACTGTTTTCCGTAGATCTGTGAGGTATGTTAATGATATTTTGATTCACATCGCATTAAATCTGTATAACAGTTTGGGATTATGGCCATTTTCATAATGTTGGTTCTTCCTATTCATGAGAAAGGGATATCTTTACATTTTCTGATACCTTCTTCGATCTCCTTTTTCAGGCACCATAATTTTCAGTATGTGGATCTTTTACTTTCTTTGTTAAATTCAGTCCTATTTCATTCTTTTTTAAAAGAAAATTTATTTATTTATTTATTTATTTATTTATTTATTTATTTATTTGGTACAGCATCTCACTATGCAGCTCAGACTCACAGTGATCTTCCTGTCTCAGCTTCCCCAGAGCTAGGATGACAGGTGTACGCCACCACACCCAGTTTCAATGGCCAGCACAGCACAGGACAGGCATGGCATGTGGTACTAGGGATTGAATCCAGGTCCTTGCTCTTGCCAAGAAGGCGCTTACTCAGCCAAGCTATCCCCCCAGCCATATTTCATTCTTTTGGATGTGATTGTGAGAGTGTACCTTCTATAATTTCTCTCAATGAGATTTTATTTGCAAATAGAAAGGCTACTGATGCTTTTAGTGTTGATATTATATCCAGCTACTATTGAATTGATTTATTAAATCTAAAAATCTTTGGGGGTGTCTTCTATGAATAGTATTTCATCTTCAAATAATAATAATTTCACTTCTTCCTTTCCTATCCTTATTTCTTTTATTTCTCTCTCTTGTCAAATTTCTCTGGCTAATGTTTCCAGAACTATATTGAACAAGAGTGGTGATCATGGACATCCTTTTCTTGTTCCTGATTTTACATTAAAATCTTTCACTTTTTGCCTGTTTAGAATGATATCAAATGTTGGCTTGTCATCGGTAGCTTTTTATTAGATTGAGGTTAAGATCTTTTATCCTAATTTTCTGTAAAGTTTTTATTGGGAATGTGTGTTGGGCTTTATCAAAAGTTTTTCTGCATCTATTGAGATTATTGTCTGAGTTACTTTTTACTCATTTCTGGGACAAATACCTGACACTCAAAATGAAGGAAGGAAAGGTTTATTTAGCTCACAGTTCGTGGAGGTTTCAGTCCATATGTGGCTGGCCCAAGGCTGAGTGGAGCAGGACAAAGAGCATCCAGTTCACAGCGGCGGAAGAGCAACAAAATGGTGACAGAGGCATCCAACCAAACACGGCAGCAGAGCGCAACAGCAACAGCTCTAATCTGTCTCTCTGTCTCTCTTTATATTCCATTGAGGCTCTCTGCCCCAGCCTCCACCTTAGGCTACACCCATAATCCTTGAAGTACTTAGGCCCATAATCCCATCAGTACCAGAACCTATAATCCCAGGGATCATGAATCAAGTCTCAAACTCTAGAAGTCCCTGCAAGACTTGAATCTTGATTATCATATATCTTTGTCTAGCTTTATTTTGATCATGGATTTTTGGAGTTCTACATGTTTCATTTATTTGTATGTCAAATTCTTTATCCATGCTCAGAAAAAAAAAATTTTCTATTATTTCTGTGCAGATTTACTTATGGCATTCATGCTATATCCAGCTTTCTCACTGACCACAATCGATACTGCCTTCTTATTTGCTTCATCTTGTAGTCGTTGGGTTTATTTTTCATGGTCTCTTGATATTATTAAGATGTCTTTCTTTTCTTCATCACTAGCTGAAACTCTGTCTTTAACTGCTGATTTTCTATCTTCTCCTTCATTAAATCTGTTGTGTATACTTTCAGTAGGTGTTTCAATCTGTTGGATTTCCATTTGAATCTATTTCATGGATCCCATTTCTTTCCTATGTTAGGTATTTTTTTGTTGTTGTTGTTTCTCATTTTTCCAAGCTCATATTATCTTAGTTACTCTGCTCTTGTTGCTGGGACAAATACCCTACACCCAAAATGAAGGAAGGAAAGGTTTATTGAGCACACAGTTACTGGGGGTTTCAGTCCATACTCAGCTGGCTTCAAGGCTGGCACAGGGCAGAGAGCAATAGTTCATAGCGGCAGAACAACAACACTGGCAACAGAGAGAGTCTGCTCTCTTCTGTCTCACTTATGTTACATCCAGCCCCAAGTTGAGTGTAGTGCTCACATCCATCATCCTAGCAGTACTAAGACCTAAGACCTATAAGCCCAGGGTATCACCTGTGATCCCAGTGGATTATGAGTTAATCTCAAACTCTAGAAGTCCCCTGCCCATGACTGCATGAGGTTTTGGGGGAACAACTAAAAATAAACCATAATATATATATATATATATATATATATATATATATATATATATATATATTCTTTTATTTGTGTCTCCTATCATACTTTCATTTTCAGCATCATTTCTCTTTGTATCTGAGAGATTATTTCTTTATAACCTTTTCCACTTCTTTCACATGTCCTGCTATCATTTCAGAAATACAAGTGTCTGGCTTTCAGTTTGTTCTGTCTCATTGTGCTCTAGGATTGCTGCAGGCCAGCCAGAGGTCTAGGGTTGCATTTTGTTTCTGGGCCTTCTCACTTCCTTTTCTTTCCTTCCTTTTTATTTTATTTTGTTTTCTATGTTTTCAACAGATACCTTTATCACTAGCATTGAGGCTTATCTAAGAGCTATCTGTTCTTCAGGAATATCTTCTAGATTCAAGTGGTTCTTTATATCTAACCTAAAAGCCCACCTTCTCAATTTATAAAGGATGTAAAGTTACTATTTAGCTCAACACCCAATCCTTTTGCACTGGGCTGAGGTGATGATTATGATCCTATGCAATTGTAGTGTTATCATTCAAGGGAGAAAAACTAATTATCACATGCATGGAATCCTAGCTAAGTAATACAGTTATTACTAAAAGTAATTTCAAGTACAGCTTATCTACTGACCAACCATAATAACCATTAACTTACCACCTCTGACCATGGAAGCACACTCTACAGTTATACAACATCAAACATATACCGTGTACTTATATGTAGTGATGTTCTACTTAGCGGAGATATTTTACCCTTCTTCACAGAGGGGAGTGGATTATGATAAGTACAGGACAGCACAAAGTGATGAATGAGATCAAATGTAATAGAGTCAAGGTTGGTTGGATGTCAAAAAATGTTCACCTGAGTTTTGGGGAAATTCAAGAAGTAGTTCAGGAAAAAGAGGACCAGTATGAGAAAACAAAAATGAAAGGTAAGAAACCTAAACAGTGAAAAACAAAAGGAAGAAATAGAAAATGAACAAAAAAGAAAAAAGAAAAGAAGAAAGGGGATAGAAAAGGAGGAGAAAGGAAAACCAAAATAAAAATAACCACAAAACACAGAAGAAGCGAGACAACATCAAACCAGATGTGAAAGAAAAAAAAAAAAAATCACCAACCAGACAAACAAGGAAGAATAAAAATAGTAAAACACTTCTGGTATTAACAGTCAGTGATAATGTCCATGTCAAAACCTGGAAATGTGCCATGTACGTGTGTTGAGTTTGCCATGGAAATTGTTCTGAGTTAGAGCTGATCTTGATACCTGGATGTGGAGGCTGGGACTAATTTTTTCCTCGGTGGAGTTCCCCAGAGCCCACGTGCTGCTGCTGCTGCTGCTGCTGCTGCTGCTGCTGCTGCTGCAGACGCTTTCACTTTGATGGTCTCGCTGATCACTCTGCCAACCAAAGGTGTGTGCAGGCCCAGGCACTGCACCACCAGTCCTGCATCTCTGTGTTCCAGTCTCTCCACCTTCACATAAACAGGTATTTGTAATGTAGTACTGTGAGCATTATAACTTGTCTTATTTCCTTTTCTCTCGTTGCAGGGACAAATACCCAACACTCAAAAGGAATGAAGGAAAGGTTTATTTAGCTCACATTTCATGGAGGTTTCAGTCCATATTCGGCTGGCCCAAGGCTGAGTGGAGCAGGACAGAAAGCATCCAGTTCATGGCAGCGGAACACCAGCAAAATGGTGACATAGGTAACTAACCAAACACGGCAAAGAACAATGGCTCAAGTCTGTCTCTTTGTCTCTCTTTATATTCCAATCAGGCTCTCTGTCTTAAGATATCCACCCTAGACCACACCCATAGTCCCAGCCCTACTCAGACCAATAATTCCATCAGTAGTAAAATACGTAATCCCAAGGATCATGGATCAAGTCTCAGTCTATAGAAGTCCCTGCCCCGTGATTGCATGAGGCTTTGGGGGGACAACTAGACATAAACCATAACATAACTTTAAGATGGGCATTTCTCATTTGTTTCCATAATTCCATAAAAAGTGTCGGAGAACTTTAGGAGGGAGCTTCCATGTTCTACCATCTTCACTAAGCACAGTGTATCAACATGGTATGGGGACAGAGTGACAGAGAAGTCATGACAAAGCCAATGGCCCAGAATCTTAATGGCCTGAATGTACTATCTTATAACTAAATTCAATCTCAATCTGTTAAAGGGAATAAGGTTGTTTTCCACACAGGCAAAAAATCATATGCTTTGTATTTTAATAAGATTATTTGTAATTCATAAAATTTGTGAATTTCCACTGATATTTCTGTTTTCTTTAATAGGTAGTTCTTTGAAACATGAAATTTTATGATAGTCTGAAAGTTCAAGAGGTCAAAGTACCTATTCTTGCTTGGTAAATGAAAGGACTGCCAATTACATACATATCAATATTTTCAGATAATGAAACTCAGAAAAATTCATAATAGCTTGCCAAGAAATCATATAAAAAAAGAACATGTTGAGCTTTACACTTATATTGATATCTTAGTATGTAAATAAGCCAAATTAAGCTAAAGTCTAATATTCTTAACTTCATTTAGTCTGTATAGATGAGCAGTTAACATAATATGACTGTAAGCAATGATTTTCAGTCATTAAGCTGCAAAACCAGTTCTTTCTGTGAGGATGTACTGAGCCAGAAACAACAGAAACGTGTATGTGTATTATATACGCGCAAATGTATCAACTCTGAAAGGATTAACTTGTGGATCAATAAAGGGGAAATTCATTACACCAATCAACACCGAGTAACTAGAACTGAACAGGATGCATCCGTCTAAGTTGAAGTGGAATTTATTTCAGTCCTGCTGCAGCCTAAAACAAACCATAAAATGAAATCATCACATTGTGCCAGGGAATTCTGCATAAACTACCTAATAGATTCAAACATGTTAGAGCCGCATGTACACCAGCCTCTCTGCCTGTATGAAAAATGGGGCAACGAATGGGTGCTGGTGAGCAGCATTTAAATGAATTTCTAAATGACTATAATAAAAAATTTAGTTGACTCAACCCCTGCTGTTCTGGGCTGTAAAGTTATGAGCTCTATTTACCTGAAAGCATGTATTCCTATTAGACTTGGCAGGAGTTTCTCAACCTTGGTATTAAGTCGAATATCTACTTAAAATGAAGCAAGCATCAGGCTGTATCAAGTCTGGCACTTCAGGCTGGGATAAAGCCGCATGTGAACCTCATGTACACGATGCCAAAACCAGAAGGGAATAAATCTCTGTGGCTTTTCCTTGCCTCGTTTGTGAGCTAAATTTTGTTCATGAAGTGTGGCTGACATGGGTAGCATATAGCAAGCTCGTGGTCACAAATACCAGTTGTCAAAGGGCCAAAAAAAATGACAGGAGAAAACAAGATGAACTAAAACTTTATCTTAGTTCGATGAGAAGAAATTTGGTTGTACCAATAATGATTAGAAGAAAGTATAACATCTACACCCTGTGCTCTATATAATAGGACAACAATATGCATTGTATCAAATATTCAAATGTACTACGAATATGTTTTGAAACTGTCACATTGTTATTTCTTATTAAAAGTAATAAAAATAAAAGAATTGGAAAAATGATCTGCTGAGTGAGGAAACTGAAACTAGAAGGGACATTTTCTTAACTAGGCAGCCAATAGGAGTGAGTATAATCTGTAAAATAAGAGAAGGAATCAAAAGAGTTTTGGAGGAAGGAAAAGACTTGAAACTTTGGGCCGGGCAGAGATAACATAGCATAAATTAGCGAGAGCCACTTGGACTAAAATTAAAGAATGGAGTTCTACCATGCAAATGATCAGAAAATCACAGGCCGGAGATTCTGCACTACAGTACAATAGCTTGAAGTAAGTGAAAGCCTGATAATGACAAGACTTAAAGGAAACTAGAGATTCAGACTGAATTTGCCATCTAACAGCAGCACCATATATTGAAAATACAAATGATTATTAGACTACAGTAAGGAAAAAATCAATCCGATAACAGAACAACAAAACGAGAAATCCTCGCAAGTAGAAAACATTCCAGAGAATGGATAGAAACAATTTTATCAAAATTCTGCACAGCAAAAAGTTTACTTATAAGGCAACTCGTTCCTTTAACATTAAGAAAACTAAATGTAATAGCTACAGGGCACATGGAAAAGGATGTCAAGTGCATTGTCTGTGATATATCAGGAGAGAAATCCAAATTTTATTTTTTCAAAATACATCTTTCCACAAACTTCCACACCTTTCTTGAGGCCAAGAAAAATCTGTGGAGCTAATGAAGAAAAGAGTGAAATCTGTAAGACATTAGTCTCACTTTTCTCATCAGCAGAAATCAAATCAGGATAGAAAAAGCATTTGAAAGTGATACGAAAGAGAGATAAAAGTTTTTTACCGTGAACTTAAAAACAAGAGCTAGCCGGGCAGGATGGCTCAGTGGTCTAAAGCTCCTGCAGGCGGCTGCAGGGACCACGGTTCGATCCCCGGCACCACATGCTGCCCCAGCCCTGCCCTCAGGGTAGGCTGAGCCGGCCATAAAAATAAATAAACAAACAAACAAAAGTTCTGAAACAAGAGCTAACAATGCAACTACATGATGTGTATTAAAGGGATTGATGCATTCCAGTATTGTTTTTAAGTAGATCAACAAATAGAAAGCAGAAACAAGAAATAAATAGCTCTATAAGAATTGATTTCTTTGTCTGTAGGAATCATATATTAATTTAGAAAGTTAGGAAACTATGTACATCTTTTTGCATTGAGGAAACTGATTAACAAAAGAAAATTCTAATTAATGTTTAAAAGTCATAAAACAAAACCAAATTGTTAGCAGAGTGGGACACTGTTAACATGAGGTTAATGGATTATACGATTTAAGTCTTATTTTCTACTCTGTGATGTGAAGAGTATTTACCACTCTTCCTGAAATGAAAAGGGATGGACAAATGAGATGGGTCTGACTGAAGACTGCTCCAGAGAAGCGGCTGGGGACTGAGTGGGTGGTAGAACCTTTGCTATAAGGCCAAGCAGAGAAGATGAGGCAGTCAGTCAATTGCCTAATCAAGAAGATAGAAAAACAGAGCGGTTAGGAGTCAATAAGCCTGGAGTACTCAGTGAAACCACTGTCACACTGTCTGCTCTGCATTCTGAGGGCCTCTCCTTGCCCAGAATCCAGCAGATGCTACAGGGCCCTCAGCAGGCCTTGGCTTCTTTGCCACACTTTTGCAAATAGCTCCTTCATTAGTAACTCCTACAATTTCTCAGCATCAGTGGCTATTTCTTTCCAGGGCTCCGGTTGATATGGGATTGAAAAACTTTGTTGAAATTTATGACCCTGAGGAAGCAGAAATTATTTCTACAAAATAATGAGAAACCAACATACCTCTTCTATAATAAAATACTATGTGTTGGAGTAGCAGAGACTAAATTCTGAGAAGAAAGCTGTGAACAAAATAGTCAAGGGAGCTTTTGCTAGAGCTGCCTATTCTCAATTTTATGGCAGTAACTTTAATGCATTGTACCATAGGACATTATTTTGATTTCCTAAGCAAGAACTAAGGCAAAAGTGGTACAATAGTAGGATTCGTTTGTGCATAGAATGCGTGAACTTCAGAAAGAAATGGAAGTTCAGAGAATAATGGAGGCTAAAATGAGAGGAGTTTGATTAATCCGATGGGGCTATAAATAAAAGGGCAAATGTTAAGAAAAATTATTCTCAAAACAAAATCTTGTGCGCAATCAGAATATGACCATTGTTCCTTATAACCTCAACTTTACTAAATTTTAGACTAAGACACACACTTTTAGAAAGCTGGAAGGATTTAAATCTTTGTTAGAGGTTTAGGAGTTGCAGCAGAGTGCAAGTTTTTCTAGTGCTACTCCCTCTGTGAGGAGCCAGTCTGCGACCAACAGGCACAACAGAAACAACAAGTTGCCCAGCAACCTGCTGTGGTTACAGAATCTTATCAAGCAAGCCTTTCCGGCTGACCCTGAGCAGTTTCTCCAGCAGTATAGTCACTACCAGTCCAATGTGGAGATCTGCAAGTTACAACCAAATAAACCCAGCAAAGAACTGGTAGAGCTGGGGCTGTTTATGACACAGATCAGTCACTGTTATCCAGAACATCTGACTAACTTTCCTCAGAGCTCAAAGATCCTCTCTCCTACAATCACACTATCTTAGATCAAGACCTTCCAAAGACATTTTGCAAAGCTTTGATCTTGCTGAGAAATAAGAATCTTGTCAGTCCATCAAGTCTTCTGGAGCTCTTCTTTGAACTCTGTGT
>PVJA010021144.1:11262-36106 GCA_004027025.1 Myocastor coypus
AAAAAAAAAAAAAAAAAAAAAAAAAAAAAAAAAAAAAAAAAAAAAAAAAAAAAAAAAAAAAAAAAAAAAAAAAAAAAAAAAAAAAAAAAAAAAAAAAAAAAAAAAAAAAAAAAAAAAAAAAAAAAAGAAAAGAAAAAGAATATAAATTCTAAACATAAGAACAATAAAGTGAACATAGTACTACAGAATTTTATGTACAGCATGCTGAGAGACAGCAGTGCAAGTGCAGCCACGATGTCTTTGGATGTGACGATTGAGCTCCACTGAAGGAACATCTGGAACGATGCCCAAAGCATCCGTGTTATCACAACTGCATGCTTCTCCAACGTCACTAAAGTATTGGTTGCTGCTCTGACATTTGGGAAAGATGAAGAGGAGAAAAAAGATAGTGACAGAATCTGAGGATGAAAGACCCACAGCAAGAGACCTGCTTGTGCAATATGCCACAAGGGAAGAAGAGCTCCAAAAATAAGAAGTTGGAAAAAGCAGCGAAAGTGCTCAAGAAACAAGAGAGGAAAAAGCCTGAGGTGTTTGACTTTTCAGCTAGTCACTTGATTCATGACCCCCAAGATTTTGCAGAAAAAGCTACTCAAATAGCTGGAGGACTGTAAGGAGAGGTTTGAAGTGAAGCTGATGCTTATGAACCTCCAGATAGCTGGGGATCCATGAGCTTTTTCCCTTCGATTTCTCCCCTTTCTCCAAAGGTTTCTGCAGCACCACCGGAGAGAAGTCACAAAGATCCTTCTGTTTGCTGCACAAGCCTCTCATCACCTGGTAGCTCTGGGGATCATTGAGTCATTGCTCATGACTGTGGCCAATAATTTCTGTGACTGACAAGAACTCTGGGGAAGTCATGACAGTAGGTATCAGTGCTATAAATGAGATAACAGCTCGATGTCCTCTAGCCATGACTGAAGAACTTCTCCAAGTCCTGGCTCAGTATAAGACATACAAAGATAAGAACGTAATGATGTCTTCTAGAATTTTGATCCAGCTCTTCTAGATGCTGAATCCTCAGATGTTACAGAAAAAAATTCTGGGACAAACCTACAGAAGCTTCTGCAGAAACTAGAGTACAAGAATATGTCGAATTTGATGCTAAAGATTACATTCCAGGAGCAGAAGTTCTGGAAGTTGAGAAAGAAGAGGATGCTGAAAGTGAAGATGGGTGGGAAAGTACCAGTCTCAGTGAAGAGGAGGTGGCTCATGGTAAACAGGTTGATGTACACCACTCTTCTGATGAAGAACAGCAGCAGATCTCCCAGAAGCTGAGCAGCATGGCCACAGAGGAGCGGAGGGCCAAGGCCACAGCCGTTGGCACCACTCGGGTCTTGACTGAAGAAGACTTCCAGAAAATCCATAGGGTTCAAATGAGGAAAGAGCTCACTGCTGCCCCAGGGAAGGCCAAAAACAGGAAATATATTGAAATAGACAGTGATGAGGAGCCCAGAGGTGAATCACTGCCTCTTGGAGACATTGAGCGCCTTCATAAAAAGCCTAAGTCTGACAAGAAGACACAATTAGCAACTGCAATGGCTGGAAAGACAGGCCAAAGAGAATTTGTGAGGAACAAAAGCAAAATGAATCCATTCTCCAATTCCACAAATAAAGAAAACAGAAACAGAAGAACTTTATGATGATGCGATATAGCCAGAATGTTTGGTCCAAAGCCAAGTGGTCCTTCAGAGATAAGCAGCTAGCCCTAGGAGATGTACTTCTAGTTGTTGTTGTTGTTGTTGTTGTTGTTGTTGTTGTTGTTGTTTCTGCTGCTGCTGTTGTTGTTTTTGCTTTATGGGTTTTTTTTTTTTTTTTTAAGAATAAAGTAACTTCCAAGCAAGTTTTCCATTGCATTGAGAATGTTAAATTTGTTCAGTTAATCTGAAAAGTAGTAAATGTAGGGTATTTATTTACATTAAAAAGTCCCCAAAGCATCGTACTAAGAAAACCACAGTAAATTTTGTAGCAGTTTGGTGAGGTTTTTTTTTTTTCTGAATCTTTATTAAAATAGTTTCCTCCCTTGCAAACAGTCTCCTGCCTCCTGCCCTGGCTTCTCCTTCTTGTGCATGCCTTCGTCAGAAACCACGTCGTCCTGTCCTTCCTTGGCTCCCTGTGTGCCTCCACGCCAGAATATGTTCAGCTCAGTCTAGCTTTCAAAGTGAAAATGAGCCTGGTTTGATTTAGTAACATTATCACAGCAGACATAGATGATGTCTTCAGATCACATTTCCATAAATGTCTTAAAATTGTCATTAAAGTGCCATGCCCACAGATGAAATAATCAGTGTGTGTGGAAAAGCACATTTTGTCACTTTTTTCCTGTTTTTCACTGGATCTGGACTTGCAGAGAAAATTTCTTCTTGTTTCTGTTTTTAATTCCTCATATGGGTACTTTGTGACTTTAAGGAGCATGCTATGACACTGTCTTGTCCCAACAGTGCCCCAGAATGTCTACTGAATGCATCCTGTGAAATGTGTGGACTGAACATATTTATGACAACTCTCTATTTCTTGTGAGTACCATGGACAAATTGTCCTCAATTTTGTATTAGATAGCCAGGTAAAGTTAATCATCTGTTTGGCTTTTTAAATATCAATGTCTCTAGGGGCAGTAACATGGTTCAATGGTTTAGAGCACCTGCTTAGGAAAACTTAGGAAACCACAGGGACTGAAGTTTGATCCACGTGCTGTGCCAGCCCCACCCCCAGGGCAAGCTGAGCCAGCCATAACACAAAAACAAACAAATAAATAAGTAAATAAATAAATAAATATCAATGTCTCTGACTACTATGTAAAATAATCCTTGTTTCCCTTATATTTTCTTCCTTATGGAAATTATACAGTGACTTGCAATTGTCAATTTTATTTGTACTTACATTAAGTTTTAAACCATGATGGACTTTATCATTTTAAATCATAATGACCTTCATCATTCTTGGCTGCTGATTGGTAATGCATATAATCTAACTTATTAGATTATAAAATCTAATAAGTTGTACTTAATATGATTTTTGTTTATTCTAGAGCTTGACAGTTTGTGCCCATTATGTGTATTTTCTATGTATGGAATACCAGGGCTCTTGGCATGTTGGAGGAGAGAATGTTCCCCGGCAGTGACAGACCCCCCGGGCTTGCATTCTTCCAACTGATTAAAATGATTTATTTAATTTTGATTTCTGATTTCACTATAAATGCAATATCTTTAGTGTGATGTACCATTTTACTCATAAAGAAATTACTTTCATGCATCCTCAAAATCAATATACCTTACACCACATCTCAATATACCATTTCTCACATGGGAGCCCATACTTTCCTGAGAATGGCTCTTCTTTCACATGTATAAACTGTCATCAATGCCCCAATAAGGTACAGAATGGAGCCTTGAGAATAGGCATGGCGTCATGTTTCTCTTCCCAACCCACTCGCACTAGGCTCCTTTCTCAATTCCGATGCACACATTTACTCTGCCGCAAAGAATATTCAAATGCCTTGACCAGTGATGACCTCAAAAACACAGTCTTAAAATTTCACACTTCTACTTATCATGGAGCAACTTACACAGACAACCAGATCTGTCAAGAATGTCCATTAAACTGTAGAAATTTTACAATAACACCCAAGGAAAGTCACCATCAATAGACCAAGACAGTCAGAACTTAGTAACCAGGATACTTCGTGCTGACTTCCTAACCAAGACAATGAAAGCCAGAAAACAATGGAGTGGCCACTTTAGTATGCATAAAGAAATTAGCTGACAAGTCACAAACTTACACACTGTAAAAAAATATGTGTAAGTATAGAAGGCAAAATTAGGATATTTCAAATAAAAACTGACAATTTTCAACCAACAAAGGGAAAAATCTTGTTTTCAATATGGGCATTGATTTTACTTCTTAAGATGTACTTGCTCACTAGCTACAGTAATAGTTTTCACCTGATTCTTCTGCTATGACACTGGTATTGCTCTTCTGTAGTCTCTGCTCTGACCACTTTTTAAGTGCTATAATCCTGTTAAGATTTCTCCAGACATTGCTCTTGGGCTTCTACTAATTAACAGTTCTCAGCTTTATGCACCCAAAGCCTGACCTACTTACTGATGATTCCCAAATGTACACCAACAGGTGTGGCGGCCGGCCAAAACCAGACCTGACCTGCCATCCCGGAACTCCAGCTCGGACCCATGTGCCCCATCCCCGAACTCTAACCCAGATCCTGCCTGCCATCCTTCGGCCTGGGTCCATCCCCTCACTCATCAACAGCATGAGCTCCGATTCCACCCACCTTCCCGACCAGGCCTCACAATGACCAGGTAAGAACTCCTCAACCTACATTCATCCCCCAACTCGACAACTGCCTGAACCGCAGCTACACTCACAGTCCTCAGACAGCCACCCACCATCCCCAAATGCCCTACTACCATCCCAACCCACAGGGCCTCGTGGTAGCCCACCACCTGAGCTCCAACTTGCAGCCAAGTATGTCTGGAGGAGAACAAAGCTTGGTGGATCCAAACCCAAATTTCCATAAGGACTAACTGTATAAGCTCACCAGAGTGCAGAGATCACTGCTATAAAAAATGATAAAGACAAGGAGCAAGATCCAATCTTAGGTCCTGAGTCCACCTAACATAAATATAGGAGACACTACCATGGAAGAAAATGGGAATCATGCAGATGAAATCTCTGAATCAGTAGCATTTGAAGGAGACAGACAAGGGCAGAAATGTATAAAGCAACTCAGATCAGAGATGACATCTGAAGTAAAAAGTAAAAAAAAAAAAAAAGAAATGCATGAATTAATAGACTCTGAAGTGGAAAAACAACTGCAGAAATGTATAGAGGAAATCAGAGCAAAAATAACTTCTGAAGTTAAAAAAAAACACCTCTAAATTAATAGCATCTAAAGTAGGGGAACAACTATGGAAAGATAAGAGAACAAAGCAGAAATAATCTCTAAACTAGAGAGAGAAAAGATAACTGCAACGAGAGATTTCATTATAATGAAAGAAGACATTGATTTAAAAAAATTAAATATAGAAAAATGATGGATTCCCTGATTGAGCAATATAGGAAAGAAATAGATCACATGAAACAGTTTCAAAGAGATATATAAGAAAATAAAATCTCAGTCACAAGCTGGCAACACCATATGAACGAAAGTGAAGACAGAGTCTCACATCTTGAAGACACAGCTGCAGCTAGTGAAAAGGTAAGAAAGGATCTCTTAAAAACAACCAGGATGCAGGAAAAAAATAATTCAACATCGTCAAGATGATGCAAAAATGAACAACGTGAGATTAATAGGTATCAACGAGAAAAAAGGAGTTGACACAAATGATATAAAAAGAATCGAAAAGGGAGAAATCCTTCCAAAATCATTCCTAGAGGCAAGTATTACACTGATGCCAAAACCAGAAAGAGATACAACTAAAAAAAGAAAATTACAGGCCAATTTCTCTCATGAACATAGATACAAAAATCCTCAATAAAATCCTCACCACTACAATACAACAAGTCATCAAGAGGATTATACACCATGACCATTATTGATATTATAAAGAAATCCACCAACAAATACACATCAATAAACCTTTAAAATTTTCCATAACGTGCACAAATTGCTAGCCTAATTGTCATTGCTAGACAAGTTGCTGGATGACCTATTGCTGGATAATTTAAAATTAGTAACATTTATGTGTTATGGCTCTACAGGTAAACTGACTTCAGCACATCTAGAGTAGAACACAGCCTCTGTTTCTCAAAAACCTCCCAAAGAAGTTGCAATACACTTTTTACTTTAGAGTCACTTGATTAGAGAAGCTTTTCCAAACCTGTGGACCAAAGACTACTGGAATTTACTGTAAAATACTATAAAACACTATTGTCTGGGGACTAAAAGAATAAACATTTCATAAAAATATTGTTTTTAATATGGTGCTGAAATTACTGGTTGAGCTTAACCCTGCTTTCAAAAATCAGAAACTAAACTTACTATTTTGCTTGATTTTTTTTTAATTAGAAGAGGTTGTTCACATGAAAAGTTTAGGTATTTCTATGTGGTGCAGTTTAAAGGCTCTGGAAATGTGCTTGGTGCTATGAAGGATTTCCAATCCGTCCACTGCACAGCTACACGTTTTTGTCCCCAATATGGACTTATCAAGAAATTATTATACAGCATTTTTAAAGGGAAGTGAAATAAGCAATCTACCTACCCTTATTCTGAAGTAACAATATGTAAAAGTCATGCAAAGAAAAACATTGAAAATGCATTACTGATGCTTTGGAGAATTTTTATATTTTTATTGTGAATTTGACTCACCTGGACTCACAATCTAATTAGGTAAATGTTTAATTTTTAATCAATATTCTGATAATGATATGCACTTGTTAGCACTTGCATAGACACAAATTAGTAATTATGGTTATATATTATGTCAGAACTGTGTGAAATTTAAACAAATATTAAACTTATAAGTTTGGAATACCTGTCATTCTTGTCTTTTAGATTTGTGCTACTTCTACTGCTATACTCTCAAATAAATGATTGTTTTACAAGATAAAAATAAATAAATAAATAAACTTAAAAGTAATTTATTATCTAGAAGTAAGGAGGTTGATCAAAGTCTGCATTGCTGAACATCGTTTAATATCAATCACAAGGCTCAATGTTTGTACTTCCAGTTTTTTGAAAAGCAAGTGTTCTCCCAACCCCAGAACTTTGTATTTATTGGTTTATTTTGTAGACAGGGTTCTGTTAAATTACCCACGGTGGCTTCAAGCATGCAATTACACTTTTGAAATGAATGATATTCTTTAATATCAAACATTCTAATTTGGGCATGCAGAAAGACTAATGGGTTGAAAAGTCCCAGTGATCTTGCCTCTAATAAGTAATATCTTCTACATTATATCACCATTTGGAAGAGTGCTCAGTACGAGCCTCTCAACAGAAAGCTTGCAATTACACAATTAGGAGTGATGTCCGGAAGGCAGGTCAGCATCGCTTTGCTGTTCTCTGTAAATAGTTAATAACTAGTATTAGCTCTCTGAAAGCAGATTTTAGGATGATTTGAAAAGCAAGTAGTCTATCTGGTATACAACCCCAGCAAGCATGATGAGATAGTGACTGAGACTATCCCTGAGAGTGGAAGGAAGGCAAAAGAAAAAAAAAAAAAAAAAAAGAAAAGAAGAAGAAGAAGTGTCAGTGCGGTCACCATGGGTGCCAAACAGGACCTTCTGAGAGATGACATAGGACTGCCCAGAGCTGTTCCGCCATAGAGTGAGAAGCCTGTTGAGTTTCTACTTTTCATTGTGGACGCTGCCACTTCCCACCTGTCCAAATCCCAGGTGGAACATGCTTCTTAGGGTAGAAAAAGGATGTCAGGTAGAAAGACCCTGAAGACCTTAGGAACGCACAGAAACAAATGCAGGTGATTTCTCGGGCAGCGCAGAGGATCCAAATGGATAATGCTCAGCACAGCCTCTACCATTGCTCTTTTGCTACTGGGCCAGTCCAGCTCTGCTGAGTAGCCACCCCTCACCTCTGTGGACCCCGTTCAGCACAACACTGCTTATCTTTCTCCTGCTACTGAATTTAAAGGAATAAGAAAACTAAGTAGACATTGTGGAATTTTAATTGACCTGAGGTGTTTGGAAGTTCTCATTTTAACACATATTACTTCTAAGGAAGTATCTTATGAAAACATGAGTGATATTAATACAAGTTCATCTAAGCCAAACTCAACCCAACAATTTTTGTCACGCTTGATCTGCTCCTATTCATTGTTAAATCATCTTTACAAAAATACGATCACCACCTGAACCCATCTCTGAGAATTACTTGTCTACCTGCCCTTCACCAGATCCCTGCATTTGCATTTCAGCAGGTATCGGTATAAATACCCATGCCCTTTATAGTTAAAGGCTCATTAAAACATTAGTTCAGAGGGCCAGCAAGATAGCTCAAAGGTCTAAAGAGCCAGCTTAGGCAACTGAAGGGACCACAGTTCAATCCCCAGCGCTATACCACCCAGGCCTATCCCAGGGGTGGGCTGAGCTGGCTACAAAAAAACAAGAAACAAACAAACAAAAAGAGTAAGTTCAGAAAGATACTCATGCTATTCTTCTCCATTTGCTGAATCCTACTACAGACATTTGTATATTTTGAAATGCAGATTCCTACCTCTCATGACCATGGATGTCAAACTAATTTGATATCTCACTTATTGAAGACATTTTGCCCTCCAATTTCTACACAACCTTTAGAATTATACGCATGTGTTGTCTTTTTTGTGTCTATGTAGAGCTTGACCTCTGAAAACCATCCCTTTGCATCACTTAGTTCTGAGGTATTGTGACCAGTGTCCAACTAACACCCCTGAAAACTGCAGTACAATAACTAAATTACTACTCTACATCCAATCACTAAGGGGAGATTTAGTAATCAACTGTTAATGCAGTCATTGAATGTGGGACAATCTTCTAGGAGCTAGAACACAGCAATGAATGGAATTCTGAGTTCTCAAAAGAATTTAAATTATTGGGCCAGGGATATAGCTCAGCAGCATAAGTACCAGCCTAGCAAGTGCAAGGTCCCAAGTTTGATCCCTGGCACTGAAAAAAAAAAGAACTTAAATTATCATGGGGTTATTGCACAAATACTCTCAACATGTGTTCACAACATTCTCTCAGCCAGCACTATGACTTTGGTTAAAAGTATATTGTCTTTTTTTTTTCTTCTTCTTCTTTTTTTTACTTTTTTTTGTGGGGGGGTGGTTTTGATTTTTTGGAAGTTTTTTGTGCAAGGCCTCACTATGCAACTTGGACTTGTAGTGAACCTCCTGTCTCAGCACCCCCAGCTCTGGGATTATAAGCACGAGCCACCACGCCTGGAATTGCTCCTGGGTTCAGTGCACCCAGGAGTAGTGCCAGCACGATATGTAGTACCAGGGATCCAACCCCCACCCCTGAATTTGCTGAAAGTATATTGTCTTGGTGACTTTTCTCTAGTTGCTTTGACAAAATACACAATACCTAGCTTTAAATAAGGAAAGGCTCCCTTAGCCCAGGAGGTTTTGCTCCATAATCAGCTGGCTCCAGACAGGGTGGCATGGTGAGGGGCAATGGTGCAGGGTGGCAGAAGGCAGCAAGAGCAACAAGAGCACAGAGGGCGGAGAGCAAGCCTGGTTCCCGCCCTCACACTGTACGCAGGCCCCCTGCCCTAGGAAGGGCGGCGCTCACACCAGCTCCCTGTCTCTTGTGCCTATTTGAATATTTACTAAGTGAGGACTCTGCCACCCTGCTGAGTCACTTAGTGAAACATCTGAATTTCTCAAGGCTGCACAGTGGTAAGGGCCTGTTCTTTTCACCCTAGAACGAGAACTGCTGAGTCACTTAAGCTTCCAGACCTCTCAAGTTGACACAATGCATCTATCATTTGAACAAAGGCAACCAATGACCATAGCTAGACACAAAAATAAACTCCGCAGCCCTCCACGTGAGAAAAACCACTAAAATAACTTGCCAGACTTGAGATATAAGTATTGTGTGGCTTAATCTCAAAAGTATTCTTAATTTTTAGGTTATTCCAAAAGAACCTTTGTTAGAAATCATTTTGAAAGAAAAAAGGTGAGGATATATTCAGCCTGCTTGTAATTGATATGTTTCTGCTTGAAAACCAATTCAATTTTATTGGTCTTAATTTTTTTTTAAAAAAAAAGTCTAAATGGAGAGATTTATTTACTCCTCATCTTGGGTCACTGAACACATATACTCTGAAACTAAACTGGGTTCTGCAGTAGAAGAGGCTCTGCTTCCCAGAGCTAATTTTCTAGAGAAAGAGACCTGAGCTAAGTAGCAAGCAGGTAACTTCCGGTAATGTATGAGAAGGAATCATCCAGAATACACCAACGCAGAACCAAAAGAGAAAAGCCATTTGCACAAACTGAGCACAGCAGGGCTGGCAGATAGCTCAGTGGACTAAAGCACTAAAGTGCTTAGTCAATAGCACAGCGACCTGGGTTCAGTTCCCTATCTACCATGCTGGCCCTGCCCCTCGGGATGCCCTGAGAGGGCGACTGAGGCTGGGCATAGCGTTGTGCAGCTGTAATCCCAGCGCTTGGGAGGCTGAAAACAGAAAGATCACTATGAGGCCAATCTATGTAGTGATGTCCTGTAGACCCTGTACTAAATACATTTTTAAAAAAGAACCAAATGAGCGCAGAAAGCCTCCCTAATGGACTGAGACTGTGTTAGACAGTGGATATCCAAGGCTAAATAGGATATATGTGAAATATTTTCTTAAGCACTATTAATTATAGCAACCTGCCCTTTATTTCACTGTCTCCCACAAAATCCAGCTTTATCCTGAAATTATGACTAAAATTCCAAAAGTTAAGAAGCAAGAGAGGAGCCTGCTTAGGCAAGCCCAGGGACAGGGGGCTTCGTCCTCCGCACCACATGATGCTCGGGACCCACCCCCAGGTGCCCTGAGCTGCCACTGAGACCCATCCAGGTGGCGCAGGCCTGTTATCCCAGCCCTGGGGAGGTTAGAAACAGGCAGATCACTATGAGTGTGAGCTGCGTAGTGAGACTCTTACTGAATACACTTAAAGAAATGAAAACAAGCAAAAGAAAGTTTGCATGTGACACAAGGACGAGAAATGTAATCACTCTTTCAGCATTAATTATACCGCATGTTTTTGAGAAGCTGTAATCAAGCACTGAAAGCTGCTTTTGTGTGAAGTTCAAAATCATGAAGCAACAATTTTACACAATGAATATATCTTTGCAGAAAATTCTGAAGCAAAACAATGACTTGGTTACAATTTTCTGTGGGAAAATGAGTCCAGATCAAGGATATATTGCCTTTTTGCTCTTTTGCTGGATTTACTTTGTTGGTGCTTTTTTTGCTTCAGAGGTTAAGAGGGCAAACAGGAGATCATACAGTAATAGAAGCACTCAGCATAAATACATTCTAAAGGCACCTTTAAGAAGTCAAAAATGACTCTTTCTTTGTAGGCATGGAAACAAAAAATTGTTGCCTGAGACAATTTTCAAAAATCTCATGCTATATCCAACAAATTACCAGACTTTTGTTACCTAGCTCTGAGTCTTATATTACAAATAAACAAAGGTGTTATATTTGACATCATCTTAGTATTATTATATTGTTAAAGCAATTTTACTTGTCTTTCTAAAATCTAATGGACAAGACAACCCAAACACCTACTATGTGATCATTATGAATTGCCAATTAGTATACAGACACCTGCAAGTATTTAATCCTAGTAGCAAAAATTCATGTAAGGCCTTGGAAAACTAGGCCCAGATTGGACAAAGATACTAAAACAGTCTACATAACAACCTTTATGAATACATGATTATTTCTGTTTTACCTCTAATTCTTTTTGTCTATAAAAATGACACAAACTCTATAGATATAACAAAATAGCTTCTAGTTCCATCAGCCATGATTTGGTCAAATTCTATTATCATATAATAATAACAAATGTAGAAAAGGAAACAGTACCATGTATTTGGTGGCATTTATTGTCTAGTTTTCACTTAATAGCTCTGCTAGTCAACCTTCCCATTGCTGGGACCCTACACCTGATGCCTAAATTGAAAGATTCAGAGGTTTAATTTGACCCAGCATTTAAAAGGGCCCAGTCCATAACTACTGCCTCCAGAGAAAAAAACATGGCAGAAAACCATGTTGAAGTAAAGCTACCCATTTCACAAAACTGAGGCAGCAGAGGACAGGCAGAGTGCCACCGAGAGATATGCATTCAGAGGCTCAGCTCCGGTGACACAGCTCCAGTTGGACCCTGTCTCCTACGAGCACCGCCAGCATGAACATTAGGAGATTAATTTCATGACAATGGCCCCGTGGTCTGATCAACTTTCTAAGAGTGTCTTGTCCAGCCGAATGGATAATTAAGCTTAAGGGTCACAGGAGCTTTCCTAATGATAAGCATTTAATGTTGATTGCAGCTTCTGGCTATGGCCAATAGGGTTATTATGAATATTTGTACACAAGCTTTTGTGTATACCTAGGTATTTTCCTGGATAGCAGTTGGAAGAAAAATTGCAAGATCATCAAGTAAAAGCATATCAGAAATGCAACATTTCCCCAAATTTGCTGAAAATTTTGCAAGTCTATCAGCCGTGGATGTGAATCTCGGTTACACTACCTCTCTATCTGTTATGGTTTGTGTCTAGCTGTCCCCCCTCAAAGCCTCATGCAGTCATGGGATGGGGACTTCTAGAGTTTGAGATTAACTCATGATCCACAGGGATTATGGGTGATCCAAGGCTGGGAATATGGGTGTGAGTGTTACACGAGGCATGAGGCAGAGTCTGAATATAAGAGCGACAGAGGGACAGACTCTTTCTCTGTTGCCATTGTTGCTATTCTGCTGCCGTGAACTGCTGCTCTCTGCCTCGTTCACAACTTTTGGAATGCTATTGTTTATCTTATGCCTTTGTATGTTAGATGTTTAACTTTTCTATTGTACAGGAGCTCACAGTTAAGAGTTCACCTTGGATCTTGGAGGAGACTTGGTATTTGGACTTTTCAGCAGTTCTGAAACCGTTGGGACTTTGTCAACTGTTAGAGATGGATTAAAATAGCTTTTGCACAAAGGGATATGCTGAGACTTTGGGGGTCCAGGGGCAGAATGTTATGGTTTGTGTCTAGTTGTTCCCCCAAAGCCTCATGCAGTCATGGGGCAGGGATTTGTAGAGTTTGAGATTAACCCACTACTGGGATTGGGATTATGGGTCTTAGTACTGCTGAGATTATGGGTGTGAGTGTTACACTCAGCCTGAGGCAGAGAGTCTGATTATAATACAAGAAAGACTTCCTGTAATATAAGACAGACTCTCTCTCTCTCTCTCTCTCTCTCTCTCTCTCTCTCTGTGTGTTGCCATTTTTGCTGTTCTACCCCCATGAACTGATGCACTTTGCCCTGTGCCACTCCGCCTTGGAGCCAGTTAAGTATGGACTGAAACCTCAAGTAACTTAGAGTTAAATAAACCTTTCCTTCCTTGATTTTGGTTGTGGGATATTTTTCCCAATAATGGGAGGAGCGTAACTGAGACACTCTCTATCTGCAAAACATTATCCCATCATGAATTTAATAATTATTGTTTGATGATTAATTCTATGAATTATCTTTTTGTACAGTTATGGGCAACATAGGAAGTTTTTAACAAAGGATCTTCTTTATTCTATTCACATTTAGGTAGACTGTTTTATTATTGAATTGTACAAGATTATTTTGTTTTCTTCATGAAATCTCTTTGTCAGATACATAGATATGAGAAGAAATTTTCTGAATATTTGAAAAAAATTTCCCTTTGACTCAACTTTCTCAGTGGTGACTTTTGAAGGGCAAAACCTCCTTAATTTATTGAGTCAAATTTGTTAATGCAAGACTAGGGAGATAGCTCAGCAGCCTAAGCACTGGCCTGGCAAGGACCCAGGTTCAATCTACAGTACAGCATGCTTTGCTGGCCCTGAAACCAGGTATGGTTGCACACGGCTATAGTACCCAGTTCCAGGGAGGCTCAGTCGAGTATCACTATGAGTCCGAGCTATGTAGTGAGACCCTGTACCAGATAGATAGATAGATAGATAGATAGATAGATAGATAGATAGATAGACAGACAGATAGATGCTTTAAAAATTGTCAATGTTCGTCTTAATATAACGTGTATGATATGCTTTTGCAATAACATGAAGTTGAAAAATCGTAAGTCAAGCCAAAACAAGTTGGGTGTGATCCATATGATATTGCACACTCTGTCTTCTTACCATTATATTTTGATTATAACTATTATATTTTAATAATTAGTGACAATTATAGTTAAAGCACCTGCAAACAGGCACAGGGGCCAAAGGTTCAATCCCTGGGCCTGCCATGCTGGCCCAAATCCTGGGGCATATTGAGACATCAATTGAGACTAGGCATAGTGGCGTACGCCTATATTTCCAGCTCTTGGGAGGCTGTCAACAGGCACATCACTATGAGTCCAAACTAGTAGTGAGACACTGAACACCCTATACACCCCTCCCTAAAATGCAAAAAAAAAATAATAATAATAATAAAATAAACAAATAAAATACAGGGCCAAGGATATAGCAGCATAGCCTGCCTGGCAAGCATATGGTCTTGAGTTTGATTCCTGGTACCAAGAAAATAAAATAAAATAAAACACAGAAAACTGCAAAAGCTAATAAATAATCATCAAAAATAACCATCACTATTTATTCCACCCATGCTTTAGATTAAGATAGGCTCATTTTCAGGTAGTCATAGTTACTTTCCACTCCCATGTTGCCTTGCGTTTGGAGTAGCCAATGTCACTTATAGGGAACGTACCTAGCTTAGTCATGAAGTCCTGTTGTGAGAGAGATGGATGGGATGGGCGGCACACAAAATATATGCTAATATCTTGTGAATATTTTTAATTTATGCAAATAGAATCCTGCTCTACGTAGCGTTCAAGAAACTACAACTTTTACTATTGCATATTTTGTACCATTATTAAAATAAAGGCAGCCGGGCGTGGTGGCTCACGCCTGTAATCCCAGCACTCGGGAGGCTGAGGCAGGAGGATTGGTGCGAGTTCGAGACCAGCCTGGGCTACAAAAGTGAGCTCAAGGCCAGCCTCAACTGCATAGCGAGACCCTGTCTCAAAAAGACAAAAAAATAAAATAAAATAAAATAAAGGCAGACCTGGCTCATTTACATTAAGTGCAATATAATAATTCACTGAGTAAAAATGTAGTAGTTTACATCTCCCCTCCCTAACTGAAGTCAAGATTCGCATTATGAATATTGCCAAAATGAGCGGCCTTTCTATATTCCCCTCTACCAGCATGAGCCAGTGCTATCCAGTGTAAATTTCCAGGTGTCTGAAGAACTGAATTTTTCATTTTGCTTAATGAAGAAATGGAAAGAGGCTGCTTGTGACTTGCAGTTGCCAGAGTTGGCTGGCAGTGCAGTTCTAGGACACAGCCCTCAACAAGCATGTCCTTGTTGCTTCAGCAAATTTCTGTCCTGTGTGAGCATGCCGGTCTCTACTTCCATCAACAGTGTTGGGCCAGGGAAATATCTCAGTAGAATAAGCACTTGCCTGGCAGCGCAAGGGACTGAGTTCAATCCCTGGTCCCACTAAAAAAAAAAAAAAAACAGTGCTATTATTTCCTCAGATCTTGAACTAGTCATGCTTTTTGTCAACTTTAAAAGCTCATTTTTGTTTTATTTTGCAACACCTCTAAAGAGGAGAAAATAATTTTATTAGCGATTTGGTTTTCTGCTCTTGTGAATCCTCCTTCACAGCTATGTTCTTTGTCAAGCCACTAACGTTAGTTCCCTTGTTCACTTGTAACACTCTACATTCATGGCGTTCTTTCCCACCCTTGCCCAGATAATTCTCTCAGACTAACTCTCCTAAATCCAAGCACTTTGCTCCACCCTTTTTCATCTACGAGGGAGCTCTCTGAGGACCAACCCTGACAATGCCTTGTTGCCTACTCTCCTAGAATGCCCAGCAGAAAGGGTGACACTTTACTGTCAAATGTGGCATACACGAAGGTTGTGCTTCTCCTCACCTCAAGCTCTCACGTGAAACTAACAGAGTAGGAATAGTCCCTTCCAGACACCGCCGTTGTCACATTTCCGTGACCACTGAATGCTCTGCTTTCAGATAAGGAAGTTTAGAGTATATTTCTCAAAAATGCTGGCTAAATTTGGTGGTTGAGCCATTGCTATGCAAAAATTTATATCCTTAAATAAGAAATATTTTGATGGAAGCACACATACTGATCTATCAGTAATATATTTCATTGAATCCAGTATCTTTAATATAACAATTTTATGGGACAGTTTCTTGGATTCACCAAAATAAAATATGCAAATCTCCTCATCCTTACAGATATTGAAAGTCTAGATGGATGACCAAAATGTAGCCTAGATATCCAGTCACTCAGAGCATGATGTCAAAGCAATAATCTTACCAACCGTGTATCACACTACAGGAATTTCCAATACTCAGAAATGTCTTTCCTCTTTGTTTATTTTTGAACAGGAGTCAATGTGGGGAATTTTAATTTGTAGGCATTGAAGTATGCTTCTATTTTCAATTATTAGTGAAATGATAAGCAATGGCCAAGAAAAAGTAGGAGATAAGACAGAAAAAGTAGGAGATAGCCATGTATGTACAACTCTAGCTCCTGGGAAGCCTGGAAGAGAGGGACCCAGGTTCAAGACCAACTTGGCCTATTTGTGAGTTCAAGGCCAGGCTGCATCATGCATTGAGAACTTGCCTCTGAAAAGCCAAACCAAAAAAAAAAAAAAAAGAAAGAAAAGAAAAGAAAAAATATCCTGAAAACAGCAGAATGAAATGAATTTCTCTCTACTGGTGTCTGAAGATATTATCAAAGCTTTCAGGGCTGATAAAAGTACAGCCAAGCTAATCGAACTGTGAATATTGCAAGACACTTCTGAGAAAAATGATGCAAGCAGGTTAGAACCTTTTCTGCTAAGAAGATTCAGAATTTTCTGTATCTCATGAGACATGAAAATCTAGAAATCAGACTCTAGGTAGCACAGAAGAAGACTAAAGGTGAGTTTTGCTTTATCAAGTTGGCAAGATGTCAAACTCTGCATCGTGGAAAATTTATCTTCATGACGCAGAACACAAAACTTCCAAGTGACATATTGGTCTATTAAGTGTTCTTTCAATTTAACATGAAGAGAAATTTTCCAAACTCTCCAGTCATGGGGCATTTTTTTAAAAAATTCAGGCTCTTTGTTCACTGTGCAAACTTGATACGTTTAGTGCAGCTAACAATACAGAAAACCCCTCACCCACCCATGCCACCACCACTTCCTCGAAATCTAAATGTCTGTGTGTGATGCCCTCCAAAAGCCCCAAACAGCCTGCAGTGTTAGCCTCCGGAGATTTTGTAACCTGAACAACGTGACCCAGTCCCACCATCCTCTTTTCTCATCCTCGTCCGTGCCCACCAAGGAACCATCAGCAGCCGTGTGTGTGACTGAAAGCCCCCGACAGCTCTAGGGAGCTCCACTGTGCAGGTAGAGGCCAGAATCGGAAGTGAGAGCAAAAGAAAACGGACACTCTGATGCTGTGTCACTGTTGATTATTAACAAAAAGTAGGTGCAAATAATAATTCTATGATTTCCTTCTTATCCCTTGAGCAGTTCTGTACTTTTGATTCTAAAAAATATTCCCATAAAATAGTTTAGGTATTTCTTTACTGTCACATAAAGATGAACTTGAAAAAGCCAAACCTCCCCAAATCCCACGGCCCCCCACATCCCGTGTGTTAGTGCAGTTAATGCGTCTGACGTCATCCTGGCTCCTCCCCAATTTCTCTCCTTGGGGACAAGCACTGTGGAAATCCCCTTCATATCCCGTGGGATCTTTCTGTAAATGTTTTAAACATATGGGGTCATCATACTGTAATACTGTCTGTTGTATATATTACCTGTATCTTTTTCTTTAACTTAATATGTTTTTTTTTTTCATTACAGAACATACGTGCCACTGTACACAAGTTTTATTGTTGCATAATTCTGCTTTGTTGGTGGTCACGAGGCATCCAGACAGCCTCTAGGAGTATGGAAAGAAGGAAGGGACATTCACAGGCACAAGTCAACATAAGCACACGAGTGGGCAGGCAACGCTGTCCTCTGCGATTCGCTGATAACGTGGCATTTCCTGCGGATCTTCTGTGTTGGCAGAAATGTACAAGACATGCATCGCAGCCTATGTAGACAAAGTGCTGAAATGCATCCCATCTTCCTTTTTCTTTTCTTTTTTTAAAATTTGATACAGAAGCTGGGCATGGTGACGCACACCTATAATCCCAGCACTGGGGAGGCTGAGGCAGGAGGATCAGTGAGAGTTTGAGACCAGCCTGGGCTACAAAAATGAGCCCAAGGCCAGCCTGAACTGCATAGCGAGACCCTGTCTCAAAAAAACTAAATAAATAAATAAATAAATAAATAAATAAATAAATAAAATTTGACACAGGGTCTTGCTACAGAGTGCAGACTGTTAGTGACCCTCCCGCCTCAGCCTCCCCAGTGCTGGAATTACAGGTATGTACCACCACAGCATGCCCAGAATACCAGGCCTATACAACATGTGGTATGAGGAATTGAACTCAGGACCTTGCTTGCCAAGCAGGCGCTTAGATCACTGAGCTATCCCTCCACCCCCTAACCCTGCCTTCCTTTTTCTCAAGAAGTACAATATTTTTGTTGTTGTTGTTTTGTTTTGTTTTGTTTTGTTTTAGTGCAATGTTTTATTCACCAAAAATTTGATAGTTTGCTTAAGCCTAGAGTAAGAAAATATTTAGGGAGACATTAAAGATAGAGACGTTTAAGAAATAGTAAAACACCAATGAAAAGCCTACACACATGAGCCTCAGTGCTTAAAGGAAAGGTTAAGCAAATACAGAATAGACCTACCAGAAATAATGGATATGGGCCTGGTACTGCAAACAAACAAACAAACAAACATCACCAGAAATAACGGATATGCACACACATGCATATTACAATATGGGAAGATTTCAGTGTATGATTATTCCCAGCCAAAATATGCCGGTGGAAGAAGAAGCTGATGAAAAATTACCAGGTGGGAAAATATTTGAGCAGATGATACCCTTCTTCGTGACTGCCTCGAATGCAGAGCAGGCAAATCAACAAGCCAGCCTGTAATGCTTTCTAAAAACACAAAGCAGAGTTGGTACAATTTAGTGTCTGCCATCCATCCACGAGGCCCACCCCAAGCCAACTTCCACAGCCAACATTTTCCCCCTCTTATTTTCTCTATAATATTTAGCTCTGTGCTTGATATTTGTAAAGAGAAAGCTGGCGTTGTAATAATTGGAGAGCTTTTCATCCATGTTGGCAGAAACAGCTTTTTCCCTTATATCTGAAGAGCAATACAAAAGCAAAACGTCTTCTTCTCACCAGCGCGGTGCCAGAACTATCCTCTGAGTCATAGTTTCTTTAAATTATGTTGTTCGGAGAGTGGAGATGTGCTATCTTCCAGCGGCGCCAGGCTCACGCCGTTCTGAGCTAGAAGCTGCCAGGGTCAGCTCATCAAGACACACTTCCTCTCTGAGCCGCCCTTCTCTCCCCGGTCCTCTGCTTCTCCCCGGCCCCTCACATTCCTGTATTTCTCTTTCCCTCTTTCTATTCTTTTCTTTTCTTCCCTTCTTTCATATTTCTTCCTTTCCCTCTGGGCATCTTTATTTCTCCTTTTTTTCTCTCTCTCTTTTATTCCTCCATCCTTTGTAAAATAGAGAAAGCCTTCATGAGAACTTTTTAACATCGGAGATCCAGAAAAATCTGTGGGTCTCAATGTAGCCACCAAAAAGTATTCACCTTGTCATGATATTTCTTCTAGAAAATGAATGTCCACACTGAGATAGCAAGCTACGGAAAGCCAGCACAGGGCTGCTTCAGCTGTAAAGGAAAACCGAATTGGCTGATAGAAATGTTCTGTGTTGATTTTAAATGTCTGTTAGGTATTGCAACTATTGAAGACAGTGTTTTATTTACAGTTAGTCCTACTCGAGCATAAGCAATATACTCAAACTTCAGTCATCATTAAACATTGCATTATTAAATTTGGAAAGATATGCTTTGAATCGATATTAGTGACACTGTAAGTTGACCGGGCAAAACTCAAAAGCAAATCTGCAAATTTTTGCTTAAAAACAAAGTTGTATGTCCTTATTCTCTTAAGTCACTCTTGATATTTTTTTAAGCACTGGAGAAATTTCTTAAAATGCTCAAATTCACTTTGCAAGCAAGCAAAATAGATAACTCTGTGAGCACACAGTCACCCAAGTTTCCATCCATTTACATGCCCAAAATACCTGTTTTGAAAGGACAGTTACCTGTTTTCAGTCACAACTTAGGTGTAAACCTTTAAAATTTTAGCTGCCAGGTTTTACTATGTAATAAAACATGTCAAATTAGAACTGACAAGTGGATTTCATTTTTCGAGGGTTTTCCCTCACACCTTTTCCCATTATAATACAAGTACTACTTAGCCATATGATTTTCTGCAAAACTTAGCAAAAAATGTAGAACACAGTGATATCTCCACATCTTAGCGCTCGCATGGAGGGCCGGGGGAGGGGAGGGAAGTTGCTAAATTCAGAAAATGTATCACGGAGGAACGTGGAGGCTGCCCGCGCGCAGCTGCTGCCTCCGGGCCTCACGCGCACCCGCTTTCCCCACCTAGAAGGAGGACAGTCTTCCCATCTTTCCTTGCATCTCTGAAATTCTTCAATTACTTGATTTGTGGAATTAATAATCATTCGGCCTCATTTAGCTAAGCAGTTGATCAGGGCATAAAGAAATGTCAGCCAGCGAGCAGGAAAACCACAGTATTGGTGGCTTCCCTTGCCGCAGAGATCAGGAGTGATGGAAAAAGTGCCATCAACCCGTTAAGTGTCGCACGCGCACCATTCATTTAGTCACACTGAAAATCGGGGGTAATCTATTATGTTAATTTGTCTTAAGCTGCGATGAATAATGAAAATATATACGTAGATGACATGTCCCAGAAAGGCTGAAGGGCTTCTATTGTGGACGTTGACTCTGGGTTGGTGAGTGATGACCTTAACATACAGTTCACTGAGGGGGTGTGTGTGTGTGTGTGTGTGTGTGTGTGTGTGTGTGTACAAAATTACCTCATTCATTAGCGTGGCAGTAAGCAGTGAGAACCAACACTCTTGCGGGCTAAGCCAGAGCCTCTTAATTTTGTGCTACATCTTTAAATGCGAAAGAGGAGCCATAAAATTAAATTTGCATATGAACTTTTAATTACTTAACTTTTTAACCTAACAATAGATATTTACAATCTAAATTTTTCATAAAATTGCCTCAGCCTTAAATAGAGAATGATATTTATTTATTAGCAAATGTTGTATAACAAAAGAAACGTTCCGTTGTTATTAAAAGTAGATCACTAGTGCCCCCTTCTGGCAGCAAAAAAGAAGGAAAATTATTCTCAGAACTTGAAAAGACGCTCCACACTAATCCCCTAAGCAGATGTTGGGCGCCAGATTTATGCCAGTTCTCTTCTGATTTAATATCAAACCTCTCACTTTTTTCCTAAAATGTTAGGTATTTTGATATTTCACTGTTGTACATTACCTTATTACAAAGTCGGAAAATTTTGTTAATCCTTAAACATAAACAACACTTTTATTCAAATGGAGTTTTATTTTTTCCTCATTAACTTTATTGAAAATCAATAATTACATTGAATATTAAAAATTGTAGATGAATATTGAAATGTGACAGATGGAGACAGTGAATTTTAGGGAAATAGTTCTGAAATGAATACATAGCTTGAGATTAATTATAGACTGCACACTATAAATACATAATTGACAAACTTAAGTGAATATAGCAATAAAAATCATGTAAAATAAAAGCAAAGAAGAAGGCATTTACAGATCAGTCATAATAGCTCACTCTATGCCAAAATCAAGAAACATATTCATATTAGTGGAATTCTCAAAGTAGAAAGGGGTAGGCAATAAATATTTAAAGATTTGAAATTTCTGAATTTAGTTGAAATTATAGCACATTTCCCCTCCAAAAAAAAGAACCTTTGCCCAAGAAATTTGGGTAAAACCATGCCAAGATACACAAAAATGACATTGTCCAAAACTAATTATAAAGGAAAACAATAATTAAAGCATATATATATAAAATTATCTATGGAAGAACAAAATTAAATAGCATCTTATTCCACATTAGGGGGAAAAAAAGTGTGTATGAAACTACACTAATTAACTCAAAGGATTGAAAGAGAAAAAAATCGAATGGAATTTTAAGATAAATTCTAAAAATCGCCTTTTTGTAAGCAGAGTGGAAGGCTTTGCCCACGTTAGCTGTGCGTCAGGTTGTATGTGAAGGCCAGTAAAGTGGAATCTGTATCTGGCCTGGTCACGTTAGATGTCGTGTTGTCTAACTTGTCGCCAAGTTCAGGACGATACCCCAGAAACTCTCATTCATTACCCTCCTTTCTGACATAACATAAAGGGCAGAAGGCAGCGTGATAGATTAAAAAGATATTATGGGGCAACATTAATTACAGTACCAGCACCTTCTTCTGGTTCAGACTGCTTATAAATGTCTCGTTTCATTTTTACATTCACAATATATTTCGAGGGAGAATGGATTTATTACATAGCAAGTGAAAATTTGCTCAAATATTTCAATGCCAAAATGACACCAGGTATAACATACTAAGACAACTGGAATATACAGTTCATTTTTTCTTTTCTTTTTTCTTTCTTTCTTTCTTTTTTTTTTTTTTTTAATTGTGTGAATGCAAAATCGAGAAAGATCAGGCAAATCACAACAGGGCCAGATTCCACAAAATAAAAATGTGAAATCAAAACTCTAATAATATATTTTTAGTTTTCCCTGAAAGAATTTTAGAGAAGTATAACAAAACAATAATTTTCAAGGGTGAAACATTGAAAGATATGTTTTTATAGTCTTGAGTCATCCTAAATGTTTCTTCTAATGCTGAGCAAATTATACTAAGCATCTGAAATATACTATTAGTGAAATTGCACACAAATTGACAACTTTTAATACTGCTTATCTCAAAGTAAAATATTCAACATGTAAAGTACATTTTATCAAAATCTAAATTTATAATTAAAATCACCTTCAAACATTCCATTTCAACCAGAAATGTGACGCTCAACTTTCAAACAAAATAGTTCAGTGTTCCCATTATCTGGTGTTTTTCCCTTCATATATTAAGCCTAAAATACCTGTATGCTTCATAATCATTATCCATGTCTCGGCTCATAGTAATTCTGTTTTCAAAAACACACGATGACAGCGTACTTTTTCAACCACACCTTCAAGGCTGCTTTACACACACACACACACATGCACACACACACGCGCGCACACGCGCACACATGCAAATGCAACTTAACTTTCACACATTGAAAATGACAGCCAGTTCAATTTGGTGATGCACAGCAACCGAATGCATCAGGAATAATGGGACTTAATGAGGTGCTTGCGTCGTGCCACCGCCCAAACTGGACAAGGCTGCTCTGGGAAAGGACAGGGCCTCAGGAAGTGGCGCCTGGAGATCACCTCTGGAGGGACTTCGCACCTGGCAAACTTGCGGCTCTCCCATCCCTGGATCCAGGAGGAATGGCAGGGCGAGGCTGGACTACCTCACCCATTATCCTCCTTTCCCAGGAATCTCTGACAGATCTAGTTCTAGGCACTAACAGCCTATGCTAGGAACCAGAGGTTTTCTTTCACTTTTCAGATTTTTCAAAAATGTACAAAGTAATCTCTTGGTACACAGAATAGCTAATCTGATGAGAGAGCAATTTGAATTATAACCCTACCTTTGAAAACAATTGTGTGTGTGTGTGTGTGTGTGTGTGTGTGTGTGTGTGTGTGTGTCCTGTGTCATATCACAAGTAAATGCAAATGGATTCAATCTCTATCTTTAACTCTGGCTGTGTCTAATTACAATTCTTATTTCTGGTCACTACCAGTGACCATATGTGAGACACGTTTGAATCCATTCTCCTGACTCTCAGAGGCCCACTTTCGTGCATGTAAGCCACACAGAGAAGAGACCTGTGATTGTTGCTAAGCTGAATTGCATTAATAAATATCTGCCTCTAGTGAGAGGTGGGCATTAAGACTTCAAGGCATATCATCTGTCTTATTCAAAAAATCACAAGATGTTTTTGCCATTTAGAAAGAATAGGACCCCTAACATTTTAATTACCTGTGAAACAGCAATATGCACTCTAACTCTTTCTATTATAAACAAGATCACCTCCAAAAAGAGGTGAAATGGGATCTGAGTGGATAGTGAGAAAATATTCATACATAAAGCATGAAAAGTCAGACACAAAATGTAATTTTCCATCTATCAATATCAGTTGTTCCAACATTTTAAATATTTAGGAAAATTACTGGGCATTCTCATTTAAAAGAACATTTAGCATATCTGTATATCCCAGTCCTACTCCATAGTCTCTAACCTACATTCTAAATTTGGTAATTGCATTCTAATCATGAGAATCATAAAATCATGTTCCAATAAAAAGAAGAAAAAGTGCTTCAGAAATTGGCAATACAGCTGCTACAATTGTTAAGTGATGAGTTCTCTGAGATTTTTTCTACGATAAACCGTGGGAGTTCATGATAACTATAGGTATGATCAAGGCTTATTTCAATGCTTTGAAATGTCAAATGAGTAATTTTATTCTCCTTTATTTTTAAACTATTTGCAGAGACAACACAAAATTATATAATGTTACATTTATTTTAACCTACACTTCTTCCTTCATAAGGTTACTTGTCTAAACATTTCACTAACATTGTGTGATTTTAAACTGAGAAAAAGAACAAAGTTACAAGTGTGACAATTTATCAGAAATAGATTAAGTGACAGCTGTAACTAGAATCAGAATTAGTAGATTATTTTAATAGTTCCAGGAAGAGTATAATTTACAGAAGTACATTTGAATGGTGATAGGAATATATTAGGAGGAATTATTTGCTTAGTGCAGGATGGTCTTTTAAGCTAAACTTATATTCTCTTCATGTGAATTTTAAAGCATAGACAGATCCACCTCTGAATCTCCTGTTTTTTTTTTTTCCTTTCTTTCTTTCTTTTTTCTATGCAACATTAATAGGGAGGTGGGTCATGCCCACACACTGCACTCTACAGAATGATTGTGAGGACAATATGCAATATGTCAACTTTCAAA
>PVJA010021145.1:0-22869 GCA_004027025.1 Myocastor coypus
AAAAAAAATTAAAGTGGTGTCTGCCATACTTATCCACAGTAAAGTTATTTTTTAAACCTTTATAAGGAATGTGTATCTGGGGACAGGGAGAGTCTTTAAAGTATGTTGTTTCAAGATATTTGTGAATTATCTTTCTCATGAAATTTAAAATTAATATATTTGTTCCCAGAACTTGGGAGGCTGAGGCAGGAGGATTATTGCAAGTTTGAGACCAGCCTGAGCTTAAAAGTGAGTCCAAGGCCTGTCTGAACTGCATAGCAAAACCACCTCTCAAAAAGAAAAAGAAAAAAACATTAGTATATTTGTACAATCAGTATGTGTTGACAGCTTCCTATTTTATTAAATAGGTTATGTTTCTATCATTTTTATACTCAAGTTGTTATAAATTTTGTCAACAGAAAACTCACTCATTCTGGCTTCTGTGTGTGTGTGTGTGTGTGTGTGTGTGTGTATGTGTGTGTGTGTGTTTAAATTCTTTCCTAACATTTTATTGTGAAACATTTTTAAAATACAGAACATTTGAAAAGGTATTATAAATCATATACCCATGATTTATTCTACATTAGCAGGCTACTCTGACCCTGTTAGACACATACCCATCATTTTCCAAGCATTCCTTTGTCTTTTGACAGAGTGAGATGCCACAGCCTCGATGCAGCCGTGTCTCTAGGAGTTACAGTTCTTGTTAGTTGAGAATGTAGAGTACTAGGTTTGCTCACTATATTGGGATGTTACAGCCCAAGCTGCCTCCATGACGGAGCTTGGGAATGTTTATAGATTTGTATTCATGTAGGAGATCTGTTTATGTATAAACACATATTACAACACAAATTTACATTTTTAAACAATCTATTGAAAATCCATGCCTTCACAGTAACTCAGCATCACATGATTCATTTTAGTTGCTGTCTTTCCACATTTGTAAGTCCTCTCCTATTAAGTACCCTAGCATCTAGTATCCTTCAAATGTTTTAGTTGGGCATGGTGGCATGTTCCTATAATCTCTGCACTTGGCAGGCTGAGGCAGGAGGATTGCTGTGAACTCAAGCCCAGCCTAGGCTATATGTAGTGAGTTTAAGATCATCCAGAGCTACACAAATGAAATCCTATTTTTTAAACATATGCTTACTTATTTAAGCAGCCCCTACCTGTAAACAATCACCTGTCTGTGGAGGATGCTGGCATTAGTCCAATAAGGTTCTGAAGTCCCCAAATTAGTCTCGAGCCCCACCCCATTTTCTTTCCTTACCTCTGTTCCCACATTCTGTGCTCAATCCCTCTCCTTCCTGCTCAGTCTCTGATAGCCCTTGCCAGTCATGCCCCTTGGAATTCTCTTTATTACTAAATACACACATACATTATTATTTATAGCACCATTTATTAATTTATT
Source organism: Myocastor coypus (assembly GCA_004027025.1). NCBI lineage: Eukaryota > Metazoa > Chordata > Mammalia > Rodentia > Myocastoridae > Myocastor > Myocastor coypus. The sequence goes on from PVJA010021145.1 coordinate 1,391, forward strand.
TTTATGTATTTGATACAGGGTCTCACTATGCAACTCAGACTCATAGTGATCCTCCTATTTTCAGCCTCCCCAGCTCTGGAATGACAGGCATGTGCTACCATGCCTGGACTCTACAGCACAGTTTAAATATGCATACTCTGTAAACCAGTTGTAATTCATATATAGTTTTATACTAACCTTTATAGTACTCTACATATATACTACACATACACAAACATATACCTATATAATATGTATGAATACATGCATACACAGATAATACCTATATGCATACATATATATTGGTACTTATGTGCATATATGTGTATTTATGTATTTACATACACAGTGTGGTTTTTTATACAGCCACAAAAAAGAATATAATTGAAAGAAGTATAATTGATAACCAATATGTTATATTTATACATATGAAATATGTATAGGCTATAGTAAAATGCCCTGAGAAAAGTGTAAAAATATTATGTGATCCTGAAAGACAGCAATTTTTTTTTTGTTGTTGTTTTTTTTTTGTGGGACCAGGGTTCAAACTCATGACCTTGCACTTGCCCAGCAGGCACTTGTGCCTCGGAGCTATCTCCCCAGCCCCAAGACAGCAATTATTAAAAAATACAGTTGGGAGGCCTGAGGGATTTAAGAAAGAGATGACATTTAAAATGGATTTGGATGTCAGGTGCATGCCTGTAGTCCCAGGTACTCAGGAGGTTAATGCAAGTGGCTCTAATGTTTGAGGCCAAGCTGGAAAATACAGTGAGACCCCACCTCAAAACAAATAATATGGACATTGAAAAATGGATAAGCATGGATGAGTAGGATATTCTTTATACTTTATTAAATATTGAACTCTGAAAATAATTTGTGTGAGTCCCAAGCAGAGAAAGCAACTCCTTTCTGACTAAATATATGGTACAGAAAAACAGCAGGAAAATTTTAGAGCTGAAAGCAGTGTGATACATCATCAAATATAATTCTGTTTTTTTGTTTTTGTTTTTGTTTTTTTTTAAACTTTAGTTACTTATGGATGGCTTAGCCTGCCTTGGGGCTAGGACTGGCGCAGCATGTGGTGCCAGGGACCGAACTGTGGTCCCTGCAGTTGCCTAAGCTTGACAAATTAGGTGCTTTAGACTGTTGAGCTATCTTGCCAGCCCCACAATCCTCATTTTGCAAAGGTCTCAACAATGTCTCCAAATTTTCAGCTACATAGCAAAGAGAATGAAATTAGAATTATGTGGAACAGGAAAGAATGTTTAATTCTGAACATGTCACAGTTGAGATCACAGCAAAGCATGCAAGGGGAAATGTGGACTACAGCTTAGATGATGGGTCAAGGCCAGAGATACAGATACGGAACTTGCACAATGAAAGAGAAAGGGGGAAAACACAAAAAGAAAATATAAGAAAATAAGGATAGAACCCTTAAAAAGCACCAGTTTCCTTATCCTAACCAAATGGAAATGTGTCCCACCTTTTACCTACTGTTATACTTAGTTCAATCTCAAATTGAAATTTTAAGTCAATAATAAACCCTCTTATAATTACTTGAAAGAACATAGCTTTGGAATTAGTGATATTGAAATTCTAATTCCACCACTTAGTAGACAACCCAGGAAAAATTACTTATCTCTTGAGCTCAATTTCTTGCTCATGAAATGAGGATACCAATTCCTTTTTTAGAGGTATTCTGAGGAGTCAAGAAGCACTCTAATAACATATCACCTATTATCTAATGATAGCTAAACTTGCTAGACACTTACCTTAACTTTTCCATCCTAGCTCGCTTCAACTTTCCAGTTGCTATAAACTTTCTGGCATACAGGAGGCAATCAATAGATTTGTTATAGGAATGGAGAGTTATATAAACTTTCTATTTCTGATCATCACTATAAAACATACTGCAAAAAAATACTGCACTTATTAGCTTTCTGTAACATTAATTTCCCATCAATATGTGACACATTCTCAGAAATTGGTATTTAATGACACATAAATTATTTTTTTAAATTTTATTTTAAGGAGTAAAAATATCAGAAACAAAGATAGAACAACAATAACAAGCAAGAGTACAGATAGTACAGAATTTCAGAATAAGAACAAAAATTTAACAGTGGTTGTATTACATATTTCCATCATCAAATCTGTTTAGATTAATAGATATAAGTATGTAAGATTCGTTGAATAGTTAAACATTAACACTTTCAATAAACCTTAATTTGATTTTATAACCCTTCCAAAGGCATTTTGTATTTAAGTCACTATTCTAAAAAAAAAATTTATAGGGGTTGAAGATGCAGAAAATGCAAGGGATACATAAAATTACGAAGCCAGTAGTTATCTATTTAGCTTGACATTTGATATCATGTGTTAATTTATTATTCAAACATCCAGTGCAATGCTTTAGGTTCCAACCAGCATTCATTCATCAAACTGAAAACAATACACTGGCTTTATGAAGACATTAACTCCTGAGATTATGAAATTTAGTAGTAGTGGATTTGACTAGCAAATGCAAGGACCTGGGTTTGATCCTCAACAAAATTAAACACAACAACAATATTACTCAAACAATGGAATTCTATTATGTCCATGAAATTCTAGGGTACTCCTCTTGATTGTACTTCTGAAGAGGTCAAGGGGAGTTTTTTTTTTTAAAAAGGCACTCTTAGACTGGTGTGGTGGTGCACACCTGCAATCACAGCACTTGGGAGGCTGAAGCAGGCAGATTGCTTTGAGTTTGAGGCCAGCCTGGGCTACATCGTAAGACCCTATCTCAAAATAAACAAACAAACAAATAGATTGATAGATAGATAGATAGATAGATAGATAGATAGATAGATAACAAAAATAAAAAAATATACTGTTAGGTAAATGAGAGTAATAGTATGTTTTAAAATATATTATAGTGATTTCTTAGATTATATCTACTATACTAACTTACATTTCATGAAAGATTTACCAACTTTTTTTTTTTTTTTGTGGAGCCAGGGATTGAACTGAGGACCTTGCACTTGTCAGGAAAGAACTTGTACCCCTGAGCTATCTCCCTGGCCCCTTAATAACTTTGTTTTAAAATGGACTATAATGTTATAGAGCTGGCAAGATGGTTCAGTGGCCTAAACACCTCAACATATGCTTAGGAAAGCTTAGGCAACCACAGGGACCACAGTTTGATCCCTGGCACCATATGCAGCCCCCAGAGCAGGCTGAGCCATCCATAATACAAAAAAAAAGAATATGTTATATGATATATAATTTCTATATTTTAAAAATATTTATTTATTCAATTTTAAGCTTTCTTTATAACCATAATGAAAATGGCTTTTTTCCTGCAAAGTTTGATTACTTTTCATATTTATTACATGTCATAGTTTTCAAATGACATTGAAGTAATGAAATACATAACATTTAAAAAAAATAAAATGGTAAAACTTTATTGAGGGATATAAAATAATAATTGAGTATTTCAAGTCACATTGTAGATTCTAGAATGGCCATGTTGCCTGTCATAAATATGTCAGTTATTCACAAATCAACTTTCGGTTGTAAGACAAGTATTTTCTTTTCTAAGCTTTATTTATTTATTTTATTAATACAATGCACATTGTCTTCATAGTAGTTATTCTGAGCACAAGATGCAGACATGATATCTTTTCTAAACATGATTGGTACAAATATTTCTTTTTTTTTTGTCTTTTTGAGACGGGGTCTCACTATGCAGTTCAGGCTGGCCTTGAGCTCATTTTTGTAGCCCAGGCTGGTCTTGAACTCACACTGATCCTTCTGCCTCAGCCTCCAGAGTGCTGGGATTACAGGCGTGCACCACCACACCCGGCTACAAATATTTCTTCTCATTGAACTAACAGAAAGTAGTTGTATAGATAGTCCAATATTGCATAATAGTAGTGGGTTATTGGCAGAACTGGCAATGTTGGAAGCTTTTGATTTGAGCCTTTTACACCTCAGCATACACTTTCTATATTTTAATATTTTAATTATATATCATCTATCTATGTATCTATCCATCTATTTTATTTTATTATTTATTTATTTATTTATTTTTGTCTTTTTGAGACAGGGTCTCGCTATGCAGCTCAGGCTAGCCTTGAGCTCACTTTTGTAGCCAAGGCTGGTCTCGAACTTGCACCGATCCTCCTGGCTCAGCCTCCTGAGTGCTGGGATTACAGGCATGAGCCACCACGCCCGGCTTATCCATCTATTTTAAAGAGGGGAAGTCTCAAACACTTGGATTCAAGTGATCCTACTGATCCTTCTGCTTTATCTTCTTATAGCTGAGACTACAGGTGTATGCCACAGTCCCTGCCAATATACATGTATTTTAAAATAATGTATACTTACAGATTTGAGAAGAATTAATATTCCTGGAGGTAGACTTTGGGAAATATGGCTCTGAAAGTTGGTTAGTGATCCATACTGGCCACACCAGGCTGCTCAGCTACAGGGAGCCGAGGGAGCTGGAAAATCAGTCAAAGGTGTGTAGGTGGGACTAGGCCTCAGTGCCTAAAGCAAACAAGCTACTTCAATCCTGAGAAAAGCATCCTGACTGGTTAATGTTGGCCACTAGTCACCAGGCAACCTTGTGTCATGTGTTACTAACTTTGCAAAAGGTATAAATAAATGTAGGTTTTATTGTGCTGGCGCATGAGTCTTTCCCATCAGGCAGACTGCCGACCACCTAGCCCAGCTTTTGTCTTCTTGTCTTTCTCATTCCTGTTGCCATATCTTTCCAGGTAGAACCATTCACAGTAAGACCAGTGGATTCCTACACTCAGTGTGTCAGAACCACTGCACAGGACCACTGCACACATGACAAGCTCACGTCACAAACTCATAGGCAAGGGGCAGTTTTCACTGTGTCAGTTTCAGTTGGATCCAAAGCCCGAGATGATACTGATACTCCAGTCCCACAAGAGTTCTACAAGCCCTTTGTGATTTAGCATTTCCACATTTTGGTCTATAGTAGAGAGCTCTTAGCATGAAGTTTCCAACAAGTTATGACCATGGGTAGGGTTCCCTCAGTAGGCAAACTACCACTGTAAGAAGTGCTTAAACACAGCAGCATAGATCTTGAGTGTTTTAGTTACCCTTCTGTCGTTGCTGGGACAAATACCCAACACTCAAAATGAAGGAGGGAAAGGATTATTTAGCTCACAGTTACTGGAGGTTTCAGTCCATATTTGGCTGGCTCCAAGGCAGAGAGGCACACGGCAGAGAGCAGTAGTTTATGGTGGTGGAACAGCAACAATATGGTGACAGAGGTAATGGAACAACCGGGGAGCAGAGAGCAACAGCGCTAGTCTGTCTCTCTGTCTCTCTTTATATTACATTCAGGCTCACTGCCTCAGCCTATCCACCTTAGGCCACACCCATAATCCAAGCTGTACTCAGACTGATGATCCCATCAGTACTAAAACACATAATCCCAGTGGATCATAAGGCAAGTCTCAAACTCTAGAAGTCCCTGGCTTATGATTGCATGAGGCTTTGTGGGGACAACTAGACATAAACCATAACATTGAGCATGATGTTGAGTAAGTAATAGCAGGCTGTTTGATCTAAAAGAAAGCAGTTAAATTCAGGGCTGGTTCTTGTAAGTAGGAATATTGAACAATGGGAGACATGCAACTATGTATTTACTAATATTTTAGGTAAGAAAGATGTTTATACCTTAAAGTTCCTTCCAAATTCTCATTCCCTGGTCAGATGTAAAAACACAGTGCTTTGCATGTGCATAAACTTCATGATTTTGTTCCAAAATTGCTGTCACAAGCAAGAAATAACCTTGAAGGGCCTGGTGAGAAAGGAAAGTTACTGTGATCACTAATACATTGGAGAAAAACATGCAGCTAGATGTGACTGAAAAAGGGTAAATAGAATGTAAGGTGTTTTGTACTCTACTATGAATCTCCTTTTCCCTCATATATGCCTTAAAATCTTAGCTAACCATTTCTCTGTTTTGTTTTGTTTTGTTCTATTTTATTTTGTTTGGAGACTTCAGAAAGACAATGTTAAGATGCTGTAGCCTTGGCTGGGAGAGAGGACTCTGGAGATCACAACTAGCTTACTGCTTTAATATAGTTTTCATTTTCCAAGACGTGGAGGTTGTGACCCTGAAAGGTTAAGCAGTAGGACAGGAATATTCCAGCTGAGAAGAGCATCAAGCAGTCACACACCTGCAGTGGCCAGGGAGAGGAGTTTTTGGATAATGAGATATAGAGCAGACTCTAAAAAAGGAGGAGGTGTCCATGGGGAATCAATAGAAATGGAGCTGAGAGGAATTAGAAGAGAGTCCTTGGTCTGCTTGTCAGTTTTTCCCTGCCGCAAAATCCCTGATGGGAACCACAGGAAACACCATCCTGGGCCAAATTAATCATAAAGTTAATCTATCAAGGTGAAGGAACAGCAAAATATAATGACATTAGCAACTCTATTGTAAACATGAGCCAAAACCCAAGGAGTGTGATAAGTTAAAACAGAGATAGAATTAAGAAGGGCTATGTTAAATATCACACAAATTCCTGAATTCTGTAAGTTGTTTAGGTGAGTCACTTATTTGCCTGTAGACAGGTAACTTCAGAAAATAGATTAAGGGGTGGGGAGATAGCTCTGTGGCACAAGTGCCTGCCTGGCAAGTGCAAGGTCATGAGTTTGAACCCTAGTCCTGCCAAAAGAAAAAAAAAAAAAAAAGAAAGAAAATAGACTCATGCTTTCATTTAAGGATGCTTCATCATCATCATCATCATCATCATCATCATCATTATTATTACTATTATTTTGGGACTGGGGTTCAAACTCACAACCTTACACTTGCCAGGCAGGCACTTGTGCCATGGAGCTATCACCCCAGCCCCTCAATATTTATAAGTAGCATATAGGATATCTCAAAGAAATCTTCTTTACCAATTTGAGATTTACTTTAAAGTGAAAACTGATGATAAATGATCAGCCACTTAAAAAACAACTATAAACCGGGCGTGGTGGCTCGCGCCTGTAATCCCAGCACTTGGGAGGCTGAGGCAGGAGTATTGGTGCGAGTTCGAGACCAGCCTGGGCTACAAAAGTGAGCTCAAGGCCAGCCTCAAGTGCATAGTGAAACCCTGTCTCAAAAAGACAAAAAAAAAAAAAAAAAACAAACTATATTGGAATAATACAAAATAATATGAACTCAAATAATTTGTGATAAAACTTATAATGTTATTTGAAAAAAATGGAACTTAGCAAAAAGGAAAAATGACATTGGTTGATAATTTTCTTGCTGAACTATCATATGTGACACAAAACTATACAATATCATAAAAATAGATTTGGAAATTCTTCAGTTATTGTTTTTATGAATACAGATTATTAACTTCCATGGGACACATTATTCTTGGGGAAAATTCTAATAACAATTAGTTTATAGGTCAAACCTCTTCTTTCACTACAAACTTAGAGGAGAGAAACTTATCTAGATGCAATTTAACTGCCCAGTATGAACAGCTACAAATTAAATTACTGATATAATGTGGTTAACATAATCAGTGAAGCCTGACTCAGAGATTAGGAAGTAAAAGACAAATGCTAATGATGTAGAATAGAATTATGTACTCTTGAACTCAATTTGCCAACCTACAGACACTGACAGAGCAGAGCACAAATCCATTTATACATCATACTTGCTCATCTTAATAAAAGTTTATTGACTTACACATTTCTCCTTTTGTTCGCTTCTTCTCTTACACTGGAGCAAAAATAAGAAAGCAATTTTCTTATCTATGATAAACAGAGCTGTTTAAAAAGAAAAATTATATCATCGCTTTTGCTGAATAACAAAATTATGTATCATGAACAAAGATTATAAGAGAATAAATAAAAATGAAAAACTGTACCTAAACAATAAGATTATGCACCTTTAAATCTTTTCAATATTTTTCAATTATTATATTCATTTTTCAAAAAGAGAAAGATATTTTTTTCTTTAGACAAGATCTTGCTATATAGTTTAGGCTGGCAGTTATGGTGTGTACCTAAATGATGCCTCCAAGTCACCTAGGGTCATGAGTGGTGGTTTTCAGAGGTGGTTGTAATTAGGGTGTGTGATGCTGGGGTAAAGGATGTGGTGTTAGTATTTATTCATGGTAGTAGTCTAGGATGAAGGCTGTCCCTGTAATTGCTACCCGCCCTAGGATTGGGTAGCCTGGATAGGATATAAGGGATAGAAGAGGGTCATTACCTGTCACTTGCTGCTTTGCTGTCTTCCACAAACTGCTTCTCCTCTGTGCTACCTACTTCCCATGCCACCCTACCTTGGAGCCACCCAACCCTGAACGGAAACCTCTACAAACTGTGAGCAAAATAAACCTCTCTTCTTGTAACCATTTGGAGGTCTGATCTTTTTTTCTCAGTAATAATAAAAGTAACTAAAACATTGGCCTTGAAATCTATATGTAGCCCAATATGACCTTGAACTCATGGTAATCTTCCTGTCTCAGCCTGACCTGTGGTATTACAGGTATGCACCACCATGCATAACTGGGAAGTTTACAACTTCTTTCTCTGCAATTTCTAGTGAAGTTTTTTTCCCTTGGAAAGGCACCTGACATATAGTTCACATTCAAAATAAACTTGTTGAGTATGTATAAAAACTGACTAAAATTACTGGTAGATTTCCTTTAGAAATAGCCAAATAATGGGAGTGGCTATGGTGAGTTAAGGGTGAAATAAGTTAGCAGTAACTCATCCAGCTGTCTAGAGTTCTCTAATTGTCTATTTGCTTCCTTCAACTGGAATTAGAGATTCATCAGGAGGTTGTCTACATATTATCTACAGGGACACTTTGAAGAGTGGAAAGGGGAGCTAATAAATATTACAATGATTGATTGACTGATTGATTGATTGATTGTGTTTGGTACAGGGTTTCACTACACAGCTCAGACTCAGTGCCCCTCCTGTTTTCAGCCTCCACAGTGCTGGGATTACAGGTATGTGTCACCACATCCAGACTTGGTGGCTAGCTCAGTGCCTCCCAGAAGGAGGGCAGGCATGACATGCGGGACAGCGGATTGAACTCTGGTCCCCCGCACTTGCCAAACTAAGGGCTTAGTCCCTTGAGCTATCTCTCTGGTCCTACATTTTTAGATGTGGTCTTGAAAGCACAAAAACTAAATGAAAAAATAGATAATCAAACTTTATCAGAAGTAAAAACTTTTGAAACTCAAAGGACAAGATAATGGGGAAAAAACAAAATAGTAGAAAACGTTTACAAATAATTTGATGAGTCAAGTATCCAGAACACAAGAAGTACTCTTGTGTCAGCAATAAAAAGACAAGTAGCCCAATTCAAAGTTGGCAAAAAACTGAGGACATTTCTCCAAGAATATATGCAAATGAGGAATGGGCACATGAATATATGCTCAGCATTGTTAGTCATTAGTGAAATGCAATGAGAGACCATTTCACACTCTCTAGAATGAATAACATTGCTCTTTTTTTTGGTGGTGAGGATACAACCCAGAGCCTTGCTCATGCTAGGTATGTGCCCTACAACTTAGCTATAACCTCAGGTGAAGAAATGTATAAAATGTAAACTAACAGGAAAAAAAAAAAAAAACGAAAAACAAAAAACTAACAGGAGTTTGAAAAATCAGAACTCACACAGTACTAGCAGGGTTGTAGAATGATATAACTTCCTTGGAAAACAGTTTGGCAGCTTATCAAAAAAATTAAGCCCAGGGGAACTGGGGAGATGGCTCCGAGGCACAAGTGCCTGCTGGGCAAGTGCAAGGTCGTGAGTTTGAACCCCGGTCCCACAAAAAAAAAAAAAAAAAAAAAAAATTAAGCCCAGAGTTACCATATAACTCCACTTCTAGGTATACATTCAACATAAGTGAAAGTACATGTTGACACAAAACTGGAAAGTTACAAAAAATACAGTTTTTTAGTGTTTTTTAGTACAGTGACTATAGGGTCTCACTACATGGCTCAGATTCATAGTGAGCCTCCTGTTTCCAGCCTCCCAAGCACTGGGATTATAGGCACATGCCACCATACCCAGTCTCAGTGTCCATTTTAGCATGCCCTAGGGGCGAGACTGGCACAGCACACCAGGGATTGAACCCCAGGCACTGCACCTATTTAGGCAGATGCTTTAGTCTGCTGAGCTATTTGGCTGGCCCTTTTGGGTTTTTTAGGAATACAATTTTTATACATGTGACAACATATGAACCTTGAAAACATGTTTGGGAGATCAACTAAAAAAGGACCAATTATAATTTCACTGATATAAAGTGTCCAGAATAGTACAATTAACAGAGACCAAAAGTAGATTAGTGGTGGCAGGGGTGAGAGGTAGGGGAAGATGGGGATACAACTTTATTGACAGGTTTCTCTTTAGAAGATGGAAATGGAGGTAGGGATGCAGCTCAATGGTAGAGCTCTTATCCTGCATACACAAGGCCCTGAATTTGATCCTTAGCAACACACACACACACACGCACACACAATGAAAATGTTCTAGAATTCGTGTTGATGTACAATCTTGTAGAATTTTACTGAAACATTATGCAATAAAAGAATATTACACAACTTTATAAACATTATACTAAAAACCACTGGATTATACAGTTTAGAGTGGTGAGTTTTATGGTGTAGGGAATAGATACTAAGGTAGGAAAATAGCTAAGCTGGCACAGTGGAATAACCTAGAACTAAATGCATGGTGGTCCAAGATCATCCACTCAGTATACTTCTGAGAATAGCTAAATGGGGAAAATTGAGCCCTTTCTTGGGTCAATTTTGAATAGACTGAAGAACTCCACCATCATCCCTTGTTCGGTTCTTCCACACTGTGCCCCTCTTTCCTCCTCCTGTCCATCTCTCCCTGTGGTGACCCTCCTGACAGGCCGTGCCCAAACAGAGGCTGCATTCAACACTTGGGACTTCCAGCCCTCCTAGATCTTTCTAAATAATTCTTTAGTATATGGGGGTTGAAGCCAGAGCATGTGCATGCTAAGCACCGACTCTAGCACTACATGCCAGACCTTCTCAATATCTTGCTGATGTTCAGATAGTTTTAAGAGTTTGGTGTTTGGCCAGGGAGATAGCTCAGTGGTCTAAGTGCTGCCTGGCAAGCTCAAGGAACCAGGTTCAATCCCTGGCACAACATGCCATGTTGGCTACAGAAACCAGGTATGTGGTAGCAAGACCCTGTACCAAATAAATAAATCTAAAGAGAGAGTTTGGTGTTTTTCTCTTTTCCCTCTTTCTTCCTTTCTTTCTTTCTTTCTTTCTTTCTTTCTTTCTTTCTTTCTTTCTTTTTTGGTGCCACTGTGAGTTGAAATCAGAGCTTCCAGTATGTTAGTACTGAGCTGTACTCCCAGACCTAGTTTGTCAAACTTTTTAAATTGTCAGGAGGAATGTACCTAGCCAACCATAACCAGACTTTGATGTGGATAGTACTCACAATTAAACCTAATAAAATGGGGCTGGGGAGATAACTCTGTGGCACAAGTGCCTGCCTGCCAAATGCAAGGTCATGAGTTTGAACCCTGGTCCCACAAAATAAACTAACTAACTAACTAACTAACTAACCTAAATGGGGAAAATTGAAACTCAGGGAAATGCCCAAATGTTTTCTCCAAAAGAAAATGCTTAAACCTAAAATCTAAAACTTTAAAGGAACAGTTATAGGAGCACGTTTTACATGTCTTCCAGATCACAGCCATTTTGTCTCCTCTCTCCTACATAATATGAAATGAAAAGAGTTTCACTTGATTTATTATCATTATTTACTTTGTGTCTCCTAAACAATATTTACTCTAAACATAGCATTATAGTTGTATTTACATTTATTTTCTCCTCTTCCTATGATTCTTTGTGTACTTCTTAATGACCCCTTATCTCGTGTTTTTTTTTGCGGTACCAGGGATTGAACTCAGAACCTTGTGCTTGCTGGGCAAGCACTTATTCCACTGAGCTATCTCCCTCGCCCTATCTCTTGTGTTTTAAAATCTCTCAGTGATTTTCTTTTTGCTACAATCAAGTGGGTCCTACATAGTCCAGGTTCCTGTGTACCACAAGGGAAGGAATTGCCAAGTGTACACCTCATAGTTTGCAGTAAATAGCTCCAGTTATTGAAGATCATGGGTTGCTGGCAAGAACAGAGAGAAGGATGAAGGGAAAAAGAGGGTGAAAGAAAAGGGGCTTGATGGTGAAAACAAAAATGGACTCAAATGGGAAGGAGGAAAAGGGATTTAAGAACTCTGGTTTCCAGAGTTGCTGGGTCGGACACCACTTATCCAAGGTGCCTCCCAATGTCTCTCTCCTGATGCCAGCAATCTGCATGATTTCCTAAATTTAAGCCTGGATAATCATTAGGATGGTGTTTGCTTTCTGGTTGAAAGGAGTGAATGTAAGTGCCTCACACAACTTCCCCTATGGTAGGATGATGGAAGCTTGGAGAATCATTACGGCAGTGTGGCACTTATAGCTGAACAACGTGGAGTGACTCAGTGCCCTTGTGTCTGAATTGGACTAATTTCTTTCTTATAATCAGTTTGCTAATTCTACTAATACTGTGTTATCCACTAAGATATCACTCTATTGTTAATAAACTTTATGATACTGCTGATTTTTCCCTAACCATCTTTCTATTTCTTTGCCATAAAGAAAACCTGACTCCGACCACACAGTTCCTTTTGGGTGAAAGTGATGCCTATTTTGAGACCAAGAAATGGAGGCGATATTCCCGTCTCTATATGAAAGGTTTTCAAACCACAGTTCTCCTCTGAAGTTCACATCCTCTTGAAACAGCATTCACCTCATCTTCCTCTGTACCTTGTGTTGACTTTCATATCTTCTTTCACAGTTCTTAAAAATTTGAGCACAGGGCTATAGATATATTTCTTTCTGTTGGGAGTCTTTTTGTCCTAGTCTTTTGTTATTATGTAAATGGGATAGTTATACAGCAGGTAGGCTTTTAAATTCCATGACTCTTCACTACAACTTATATATTCCGACAGACTCATACTAGATCTTGTCGTCACTCAGAATAGCTCTGTGCTCCAGGTATTCAGTAACCAGCTTTCAATTTGCATTTTCTTCTTTCACTCAACCCAAGCTCCCTCTGCAGAGCCGGTTTCCTCCTCACTCTTCACTTTTACATTTAAAAACTGTTGTGTTGTTCTGGTGTTGGTGCCGAAAGAAATGACGAGAAGACCTGATGAAGGTAGTTCAGAGGGCTCACCGAGGCTTGTCCCTCTCGAAGTGAGCCTCGATCCTCAGAAGGATGTTCCTTTTATTCAGCGTTCAAGAACAGGAAATTGCGTAACTGCTTTGGGGAAATTGAAAACATTCCAAGCAGGGGAGGGGACAACCAGAACTCCCTGCAGGTGTCCTTGGGCTCTATTGTTCTCTACTAAAGATACTTTGTCCTTCTCTCTATATTGAACCAGGCAGGATGTTTTTCTCAGCACTGGGGGTAGCTTTTTGCCCCCACGAAGGGAAGCCCAGTCCCACCTGCACACACTTGATCAATTTCCTGGCTTCCTGCCAGCTCCCAACATACAACAAAAAAACAAACAAAACCCCCCAAAAAACCTTTTTATAAACAAAATGAAATAAACTTAGCCACTGGTTTTTTTTTTTTTTTTTTTTTGCTTTTTGAGACAGGGTCTTGCTATGCAGAGTTCAGGCTGGCCTTGAGCTCACTTTTGTAGCCCAGGCTGGTCTCGAACTCACACCAATCCTCCTGCCTCAGCCTCCCAAGTGCTGGGATTACAAGCATGCGCTACTATGCCTGGCTTTAGCCACTGTTTTTTTTACTGCTTTGTCTTCTTTTTTGCTTGTTTCGTTCAATTCTTTGTTTGAGATAAGAAGAACCTAGACCACAACTTGAGAAGGAGGGGCGAGCAGCTGAGAACCCAGAAGTTCATTTGGTGAGCCAGCTTTAGGAGGAGCTTCTTGGTAGCAATTCTTTCTACTTCATTACTTTAATGTCTCAAATTTCTTCTTCACTCCCTTAATGTGGATTAACACAACCATCTGCTTTTCCCAATCTGTTCCTGGTTGCCAAGAAAATTACATAACTGTATTTTTTAGGTTTCCCGCATTATTTATGATTTAGTCTCAGCTGTTTGGCTCACCAACCCATACATTATAGTGGCTATGTCAAGTATTCACTACTGTCCTCAAACCAATACTCCGTGACATTTTATTCTCTTAAAGATAATTAAATAAAAAACCCAATAAAAGTGGAGGGTACAATGTCTGAACTCCTTCAGGGCTTCTTTTACATCTAAACTTAGGTATCTTCTTTTTATTATGATGATGATGATGATGATGGCTGGCTCAGTCTGCCCTAGAGGGTGGGGCTGGCGCAGCATGTGGTGCTGGGGATTGAACTATGGTCCCTGTGGTTGCCTAAGTTTGCCTAAGCAGGTGCTTTAGACCACTGAGCAATCTCATTGGCCCATCAGGCATTTTCTTCTCATCTCAAAACCCAAAATTTTCCCAAAGTGTCCCTTCATCTATGGTATAATGGTTGATTTTTTTTTTTTTTTTTTAAGACTGGATTTCATTGTGTAGTTTAGGCTGGTCTTGAACTTGCTATGTAGCCCAGGTTGCCTCTAATTCATTATACATCCCAGCTGGGCTTGGATTTGTGGCAATTTTCCCACCTCAGCCTCCAGTGCAGGGATAGCAGATGTGCATCTCCATGCCCCGCGAGGCTATCAGTTTGGTTGATTTGAGTAGCACTTAGTAGAGTAGTAAAGTACACTTCTGGCACGTCTAGGTGAGTCGTGGGGTGTGGCCCGGGTGCTGTCTCTAATCCCTGGCCCTTTCCTCTCTGGTTCTTCCTCTTCTCTACTTCCAAAGTGCTATTGCTACAAGTCAAGCAATCTGCCCTTATGATGCCTTCTGCCTTGATCCTTCTGCCTAGGAGCCAGAAGACCAAAGGCTAAAACTTCTTAAAATGTAAGCCATAGACCTTTTCTTTTCTTCTCTCTCTCTCTCTCTCTCCCTCCCTCCCTCCCTCCCTCCTTCTCTCTCTCTCTCTTTCTGTGAGACAGAGTCTTACTATGTAGCCTAGTCTGGCCTCAAGCTCACTGTAATCTTTTTTTTGCCAGTCTTGTGAATACTGGGACTACAACACCCTGCCTAGCTTCTTCTTTTTTTTTTTTAATTTTTATTTTTTGTGGCACTGGGGATTGAACTTGGGACCTTGTGCTTGCTAGGCAGGTGTTTATGCTGCTGAGCTATCTCCCTGGCCCCTAACTTTTCTTTTTTAATTTGTATATATTAGTTGTTTCATCCCAGGAACAAGGAAGCTCACATATTATACACATGATTTTGTTAGGGATTATTATTACTATTGTTGTACTAGGGATCAAGTGTAGGGTATTGCTATGCTAGGTGCTCTATCCTGAGCTATATCCCTAGCCTGCTCCATAGGTTTTGCTTCTCCTTTCTCAAGTTTTTCTACTTCTTTCTGTAAAAAAAATTTGAGATTTTCTGTACTTGAAAGTTGTCTCGAAGCAGCCATGCATGGTGGTGCATGCCTGTAATCCCAGCATTTGGGAGGCTGAGGCAGGAGGATTAGTGCGTGTTCAAGACCAGCCTGGACTATAAGTGAGCGCAAGGCCAGCCTGAACTGTATAGAGAGACCCTGTCTCAAAAAGACAGAAAAAAAAAAAAGAGAAAATTGTCTCCTGCTGACCATGGTGGCATACCCCTGTAATCCAGGATTGGGAGGCTGAGGCAGGAGGATCACTGTTGAGTTTCAGGCCAGCCTGGGCTACACAGTGAACCCTAAGCCAGCTGAACTACATAGCAAAACCTACAGAGCTACTGATCTACTTCCTTTCCTTAATCTTTGATTTTCTGAAACAATTGTCTATACTTAACTAAACTTTATAAGTCTCATTGAAATCTCAAGAGATTTGGCTTGGTGTACTCATTAATGTTTATAATTGTCAATCCCAATTTTTTTTCAACATTGGGGATCAAACCCAGGGGCTTCTGTGTGCTGGGCAAATGTTCTACCACTGAGTAATGCCTCCAAGCCAAGCCTCCTTACAGATTTTCTTATTTAACCTTGGTAGTGGATTAGACATGTTCATCACAACTTATTTGATTAGAAATGATCACTTCCCTTGGAGTTTATGAGCGTATGTATTTATTTTTTCCTTATCTTGCCACTGATTATAGTTCCCTTAAATCTTTTCTTTTATCTTTAAATCTTTTCTTAAATATTCATCTTCCTACTACTTTTTCATAGACATCTTTTGTACACACACTTGTTTATTTGGTACCGGGTCTCACTACACAGCTCAAACTCCCACCTCAGACCTGTAGTGATCCTGTTTATCATGCTCCCCAGTGCTGGGATTATAGGTGTGCACCACCATGCCCGGTATGGGTGACTGGCATGGCATGCAGTACCAGGGATTGAAGCCAGGTCCTTGTGCTTACCAGGCAGGCCCTGAGACCCTTGAGCTATCTCCCTAGTCCTACTTTGATGACTTCAAAATGAGTATACTTCAATAAATAATACATTATTCTGAAACAGATCTCAAAATTTTTTTAATCTTGCCAAACTGGAACTCTATACCTATAAGTAGTAACAGCTATCCATTTCCCCCTTTCTAGGTCCTAGTAACTCATCATTCTACTTTTTCCTTCTATGAATTGGACTATACCTCATACAAGTGGAATCAAACCACGCTTGTCTTTTTGTGACTGGCTTATTTCACTTAGCCTAATATTCTCAAGGTTCATCCACATTGCAGATATAATAGGATTTCCTACCTTTGTAAGTCTAAATATTCCATTCTAGCTATCTATCATATGTTGTTTATCCTTTCATTCTTTGATAGACACTTGGGATTCTTCCTCTTCTTGACTATTGCAAATATGGCTGTATAAATTTCTTTGACCCTGCTTTTGGATGCATACCCAGAAGAGAAACTGTTGGATCATTTATTATTTCTATTTTTCCAAGGAACTATATATTGTTCACTTTGATGACTTTACCATATAGGCTCAGCTAACTCTTAAATTTATGTTCTCTGCCCCAGTCTATCTTCTAAAATAAAGATATGAGAACAAAAAGGGAAGGAACATGTTATCTTTTAATCTTGTATTTCCTAGTACTTTGTATATAGTATATTCCCCATAAATTCCTTTTGTTGTTGACTTTCAGATGATCTCATTATGTAGTTCATGTGGGTTTGAACTCATATGTAGCCTAAGCTGGCATTGAACTTATAGTGATCCTCCTGCCTTAGCCTCCTAAGTGGCACCAAGTTCGAACATAAATTGTTATTGGAAAGATTATGCCTTTGTGCCGGCTGGGGAGATAGCTCCATGGCACTAGTGCCTGCCTGGCAAGTGCAAGGTCATGAATTCGAACCCTGGTCCCACAAAAACAACAACAACAACAACAAAAAGACTATGCCTTTGATGTTTTGAGTGTCTCCCAAATATGCTAGAGAATCAGTCTAATTTTTCTACCAATTATCACATGACTCCACATGAATTCCCATTGTAAGCTTTTAAGTATCATGCAGTTTGCTTACCTATTGCCTATAATGCCTATCTGTGCTTTGAACATGTAGGTACTAATTTGCACATAGTAGGTAGTAACTATCTGATTAAATCAAATGGTGCCAGTTATCAAACACACATACTTTGTATCTGGGAAATGCCATCTACTTTGGTAACTTTATTTATTTATATGTTTGCTATAGGTTCTCACTATGCAGCTCTGACTCCTAGTGATCCTCCTGTCTTGGCCTCCCCAGTGCTGTGATTATGGCATGTTCCATATACTTGATTTCAAGTACTTATCAAACAGAATAGTAGTAGCTTAGTACTGAACATTTGCATATTTTTTTCTGTTTCTAAGTGAATATAAGAGAAAAAAATAGGAAAGCAAAGAATTAATATGATATTACTATACTCCTGCACATATTTTAAGATAAATATAGGGCCATGGAGATAGCTCAGTGACATAAGTGCCTGACTGGGAAGCATAAGGTCCTGAGTTTGTTCCCTGGTGCAAAATATCTATCTATGTATCTATGTATCTATGTATGTATGTATGTATCTATCTATCTATCTATCTGCTATATATTCAAATGTAGTGAATTCAAATGTGCCAATAGTTACTATTCAATAAATATTCATTTTATTTTTATTTTAATGTGTTATTTTACATGTATCCAGAAGTAAATCCTATGTTAAATTTTATATAAAGTATTATGAACCATGATTCGTTTTGGCTTGTATGTTTTTGTTTTTTTTTTTTCTTTTTGCAGTACTAGGGATTGAACTGAGGATCTTGTGCTTGCCAGGCAAGCACTTAATCTACTGAGCTATCTCCCTGACTCCCATAACTATGATTCATTTTAAATCTTATTTTTGTCTGCTGACATTTGATATAATAAAAAATTATTTCAGCTACTATTCATAGAGAAAAATATTTTTATTCCCAATGAGGAAAGGACAAAATTGGCACTGACATATTAAAAAAGTTATTTCAAATAACACAGTACCAGAGTAATTTAACAAGGAGTGATCAAAGAATATAGTGAATGTTTAAATCTTAAAAATTTATTGCAGTAAAAAATACATTGCCATTAATTATCTTTAAAAGACTCACCCTGTTTCTCATGCTCTTATCCCATTCTTCTTGCCATTTTTTGAGACAGTTCTGGATGTCATCTTTTATGAGCGCCTTTATGAAGTCTGATAAAAAAAAATCGCTGCCTGTACGTACTTTCTAGCACAAAGGCAGGCTTGTAAAAACATGATTATGTTTTTAAAAATGTTTTATTCATTTTAATGAGAAAAAATAGCAATGAAACAATTTCAAAAGAGGTTAGTGGGACAGTTATAATAATTAATACATTGCATATTGTTGTTTTCATAGTAGTTATTCAGAAGATAAGAAATAGCTATATCTTATATAGACAATATTAGTACAGACCTTTCTTCTCACTGAATAGAAGGTAGCTCTGTATGTGTCCTATTTTATATATATGTATATATATTTTTTCACTGAAAAATGGTCATTTATACCCCCTTTTTTGTTTTGTTTTGTCAGAGATGGGTGTTCCGTTGTTGTTAAGAGAAACTGTATTTGGAGAAGCCTTTAAAGGACCTTTTCATACTTGGCGCCAGTTCAAATATTGTAGGTACCTGAATTCAGCAAAACAGTCCAATATAGTCCAATAGTCCATATTAGTGGGGAGTTATCAGCAGAACTGGTGGTGAATGTCTTGAAGTTGTTGACTTAAGCCTTTTACAGCTCAGCATCATACAGCTTAATACATTAATATGGCATTACTTTTTATATCTCATGGTTATACTTTTCTTCTGGACTAAGTTAAAGCAAGACCTATATAAATAAAAATGGATGAGTCATGGCCAATACTTGACCAATTTGCTCTTTGTGAAAGCCTAAGAGGATTATTTCCGTCTGGGTGACTCTCCTTAGGCACATTATACATCAATCATTTCCTCTGTGGCCCCATAGTCCCCTGGATCAGAAAATTTGGGACACCACTGAGTTACAAGATGTCACAGCACTGGTTCTCTTATGTCCTGAGTCCTCCCTGACCTTGAAGGACCAAAACATTGGCTATCTTTGCAGCTCTTCTTTGTCTCTAATTTTTGGTCTGCAAACTTTAGTTGTTAAACATCCAGAAGAGAAGCTTAATGATATTATTATCCTGTAACAGAGGCAATTGAGTTTAACATCACTATCTGTCTGAATATCAAATGCCTTAGACATAATGTAGAACTGCTATTTTCCAACAATCATGGATATTCTGAACTTTAAATTCCTAGAGAATGTGAAAAAAATCACATATTTTTACACAGAAATTTAGAAATCAAACCATATACAACAGTGTAGTAGGACAATCCTAGGACTTTTTTTTTTTTTTCTTGTCTCTTGTTTTCTTTTATTACCTTTTTTCTTTATAAACATTTTCTTTCTTTCTTTCTTTCTATTTAGGGAAAGGTCTACAGGGTGTTCAGGGTCTCACTACTAGATCAGACTTGTAATGATATACCTATTTACAGCTTCCTAAGAGCTGGGATTACAGGCATGCACCACTATGCCCAGTCTCAATTGCCATCTCACCATGCCCTGGGGGTGGGGCTAGCACGGAGCCCTGGCCCCTGTGCCTGCTTGCAGGTGCTTTAATCTGTTGAGGTATTTGGCTAGCCCCTATAAGCATTTACTTTATTTACTTATTTTTTTTTAATTTTTATTTTATTTTATTTTTTCTTGGTTCAGAACCTTTATTTGTTTATTCACTCATTTTTATGGCCGGCTCAGCCCGCCCCAAGGGCAGGGCTGGTGCAGCATGTGGTGCTGGGGATCGAACCGCTGTCCCTGAAGCCGCCCAAGCTTTCCCAAGTAGGCGCTTTAGACCACTGAGCCATCCCACCAGGCCCAAAGCATTTACTTTAAAGATAGTATGGCAACAATTAATATGACATTAGAAGCAATACACATTTAGAAGACCAAAATGACAGGCATTTCAAGTATGACTTCAGTATTACACATCGCTGTCTCAGTTCAGCTGCTCATGACAGATCATGAGTTTCTGTCCACCTTATTCACCACATCTGGCCCCCTGCAACTTGGCTTTTCCCTGGAAACAAAATAACCATAAAAAACGAACATGTTGAAGCCACTCAGGGCCTGGAGGCAGTCTGTACAACTTAAGAAACAGGGCTTCCAGAACTACTTCGGAAAGAGGCAACAATGAAAAGGTAACTTTTACCGCAATAAGATTTAACACATTCAAACATTTCCCGTACTTGTGATCACTCCTGAACACTAGAATGTTCACAAGCTGGGGCTAAACTCAAATCTACCTATCCCTTGTCAGTGTTTCTTCCACTACACCAAACTACTGTGGGCAAGGAAGACCACACCTGCTGACCTGAGTCAGCATGTGAGGTACATTTCTAGGTCATGGTGGCAGTCATGCTTGCTTGCTGGGCCCCTGAACCTCTCTCTTCATGTTTGTGGCAGGCACATCTAGGAGCCATGGCCTCATGGAACAGCTTCAACTTGGGTCTTCACACAGAGTGCTGGAGAGTTGTTTCCAGCACCACATGTGACTTACTGCCTCCTCTATTCTGCACCAAATTACTCTTTACCTGACAAAGTTATGACTTAAGAAACCCTGGGGAGTGGGAGCTTAGGGTTAGCTCAGTTGTTTAAGCGCCTGCATGGGCAAACCTAGTCAGGCACCAGGGACCCCGGTTCAATCTCCAGATCCACAAGTCTTACCACACCCACCCTTAAAGCAGCCTGAGCCAGTTTCACACACACACACACACACACACACACACACACACACACACACCAAAAAAAGAAACCCTGGGGAGTTCCTATAGTGTTTTGGCCACTGCCTCTGAACACTAAGCAGTCTCCTTATGGAATAGGTAAACATAGTGACTGAGGC
>PVJA010021145.1:22969-35974 GCA_004027025.1 Myocastor coypus
TTTTTTTTTTTTATAAAGAACATTGTTGAAGGATATGAATGCTCATAATTATTATTTACAAGATGGTACCAAACATTCTGAAATCACCTGGAAAATAAAATTAGGTGCATATTTTATTTATTTATTTTTTTGTACAGGGTCTCACTATGCAGCTCAGACTCAGAGTGATTCTCCAGTTTTCAGCTTCATTAGTGCTGGGATTACACACATGCATCACCAAATCCAGACTCTATTGCTGGCTCAGCAGGCCTAGGAAGTGGGGCTGGTGTAGCATGTTGTGCCAGGGACTGAACCCTGGCCACTGCTTGCTTAGGCAAGTGCTTAGTTTGCTGAGCTATTTTGCTAGCCCCAGGGTCATATTTGTAATTGGAAAAAAAAAATCTATCTAACATCAAGGTAAATGGGGGTACAAAGTTTAATCACTTTTTAAAGCACTATTTGGTATTCTTTTTTGCTAGTAAACACAGCTGCAAAATTTGCAGTAAGTTTTCCCAAATGAGAGCCCTAGAAAACAAATCAGTTTCTTTTAGGAAAAAAAAAAAAAAAAAAAGAAAGAAAGAAAGAAGGAAGGAAAAAAAGAAAGAAAGAAATGTTATTTACAATGGAAAAGGAAAGAAGAGTGGCAGTGGCTCAAAGTGGCCCAGTAGACCATGTGCACTGAAACACCAAGGAAAAATGGAGCTATGACATGCCAAAAGGCTGTGTCCTTGAAATGCCTGGGGCTTATTCTGTGCTTCAGATTTTTAAGAAACAACTGAAAACTCACAAGATATAATAAATATGTATTTTATAATTATCTCACATAGGTTGAATTAAAAGACATAATAGTACTCCAATGAATACACATATAACATTCTTGTAGTTTATTTAACTCCTAATATAAAAGATTAAGTTTTCATAGCATCACATAATGGTTGAGCCAAGAGATATCTTAAAATTTATCAAATACAATTCCCTCCCTTTTGTGACCATTCCTATTAATAAATCTACCAGTAAAAGACAATAAGTTGATAGCCACTCTTAAGCTAGGAAATACAGGTTTCACTGGGACAGTGTGGCCTGATCCCCTCTACACTCTTGAGGGAATATCAAACCTGTTCTACCTCAGTTTCTTTTCTGGTCTGATCTTCCACTTGTGAGGAGATTCTCCACTGCTTGAGATTCCCCACTGCTGCCTTTTCAAGCTGAGGGTGAGGACTCATGAGCAAGTTGTCTCAATAACTTACCATGCATGTGATAAGAAAAGACTTTCTTTTTTTTTTAGATCTCATTTCTGATTATTCCCTGTCATTTGTACTTGCTTCTTCTTGGAGGCATGTTCCTGCTAAAGATTAGAAAGGGAGGAACTCTGAACTGTCTCAGACTTTCCCCCTTACTCAATAATGAAGAACCTTTGAGTTGAGCCCATAGAAAATGAATTATTTCCTAACAATGGAGACAAGTCATTTTAGATGAGGAATATATACTATGGGTCAGATGAGACCCAGAATACTGCCTGTCTAGGAGTATTTACATGAAAGCCATGTCTTGGCTTATGTGTCTGGGCATAGTATCCCAAGTACAGGAGAATAAACCTGAGACCCCATGGAAAGAACTGACTTTGGAGTGAGACCAGATGAAACTACTTCTAAAGCAAAATATTTAAGGGACTAAAATATATATAACTTAAGGGAGAACCCCTAACCTCCTGGCTCTCTCTCCCCTTCCTAAGTCTAGCTCTCATCAGTTAAGAGTGTGGATAAGAGAAGTTTTTGTTAATGAGGAAATTGTACTTGCTGAACAATGAGTGTAAGTTTTAACCTGTGAACTTCATAAGTGTGTTGTACATATAGAAACAGAGAAACAGAGTGGATTTTGAGTAAAACTTAGCCTTGTTGTGCTGAAGAAGACTTTCTAGGTGATAGGGTACACATCACAAATGTCTTAGCACTTTCTTTGCCCTAAGACCCAGGGTAGGATTTTTTTGGCCCATTAGTTGACTCAATCTGTCGCTAGAAGTGATCCCTTTAGCAAGCTGGGAAATGCTCCAACCACTTCCAATTTGCCTTTTGATATGTTCTTCACTCTCTCTCAAAATTTGGAAACCAGATCTCTTGATTAGTGATTCAATGTTGCTAGTAATGCTTCCTTCTTTAAACATAATGGTTATGGCTGAAATCAGTTATAGCCTGGGCTTTTGGAAACACATGGTGGAGTGAGCAGTGTAAACTTCAGGGGAAGACAATTGATAAGGGTGCCTAGTTCAACCTGATCTAACTTTTGGTTACTCTCCAGATGGCAGCCACCTGCTCTGGAGATCACCTTGGGGGATACCTTGAGAGAATATCAAAGCCAAAGAGAGAGTGAAAAGGATGCTTATTCTTTCCCTTGTTGTTTTGGGGAAATTCAATGTCAAATGTTCTTACTCCTTTAAAATATATTCCTAAGCATTTGAATGTTTGACCCTCATATATTGAGAAAGAGCTGTTTAATATTTTTCTTCACCTACACGAGGCCTGACTACTCCCACAAGCAAAGAGGGAAGTACTGATTATGATATTATTTCACAACGAGAACAGCACTGTAATACAGGAAAAATGGTCAGAATTATCTTATGCTTAGGTTTTCTTTGTGTTTAAGAGATAATCGTTGCCTGTGTTCAAAATGTAAATGTAAGCCACAAAAAACCCAGATGCTTCTGACCCTTGAGGCACAACAGGATGCATCTTACTATCACTGTGCCTGAGATTTCCATCCCTTGCCCTTTGGATCCTGAGGAAGAGGTTTCCAAGGCAACTTTAATCGACTACTTACTATTACCGGACCAGAGGATAAGGTTTCCAAGGCAACCTTGATCAAAGCCTCATTCACTATTACCCCCACACTTGCCCTTTGGATCCTAAGGGTGAGGCTTCTAAGCCAGTCATAATTAAAGCTTTTATATCCATCCTTAGCTGATTTTGTTCAAGTTCCTCAAGGACAGTGTCCGTTATAGGAAGTGAGTGGCAAATTGGGCACTATCCATGTTCATATGACGTTTTCTCTCAGGGACCTCAAACAGGTCAAAGGAGATCTGGGAAAGTTTTCTATCTTGGCATGGCCCTACACACCTCTAATCTCAGAGGAGACTGAGGCAGGAGGATCACCATGAGTTGAGGCCAGC
The DNA here is from genome assembly GCA_004027025.1 of Myocastor coypus. NCBI lineage: Eukaryota > Metazoa > Chordata > Mammalia > Rodentia > Myocastoridae > Myocastor > Myocastor coypus. The sequence goes on from PVJA010021145.1 coordinate 26,112, forward strand.
TACATAGTAAGTTCAAGGTCAGCCTAAATTACATAGCAAGAACCTATCTCAAAAGACAAAAAACCAAAGTTAGAAAGAGAGAGAGAGAGAAAGTTCAGAAGAACCTGGTAAGTACACTGAGGTTTTAGGGGACGTACTCAAACCTATAAATTAGACTTGAAAGACATAATGCTACTCTTAAGTCAAACATTTGCTTATTTTATTTGTTTTAAAGAGAATAGAGGGGCAGAGGAGATAGCTCTGTGGCACAAGTGCCTGCCTGGCAAGTGCAAGGTCATGAGTTTGAACCCTGGTCCCACATACACACACAAAAATAAATAAAGAGAACAGAAAAATAATAGCTAAGACATTGGAAATGGTACACAATTTAAAAAAACAGAAGTTGGTAAGATTCAACAGTGGTTGTCTTCATTATTGTTGCTCAGATTACAGAGATAAGCATGCAAAATTGGCCAAAGTAAAAATCTTAAGCATTAACTGCTAGGCCAGCCAGATAGCTCAGTGCACTAAGCACAGTGTCTGGGGTTCAATCCCTGGCATGCCATGCTGGCCTCACTCATCGGGCCCACTGAGATGGTGATTGAGACTGGGTGTGGTGGTGTGTGCCTGTAATCCCAGTGCTTGGAAGGCTGAAAACAAGAGCATCACTATGAGACAGCTCTACATAGTGAGACCAAATCATAAAAAAAAAAAGCAGCATTAATGTCTACCTTTTAAAAACCAACAGATATTAGTAGTATCCTGTATATATACATGCATGATCCCCCCCTTTTTTAAACCTATCTTTTTTCCTTTCCTTCATTCCAATTATTTATTCTTTATGCTCAGGTTCTTTCCCTTTTATTATATTATTGTGCCTTTTGGATTTTATTTACTCTTTCAGGGAGATATGATGTTTGCACATGTGGGTCTGCTTTATTTCATTTCTGAGTATGGTCTCTAGCTGTACTCATTTATCTATAAAAGCCTCAAGTTTTTCTTTATAGCTGAGTAATACTCCATTGTATAAAAATATCACATCTTTTATGTCCATTGCTCAGTTGATGGTTATCTGGGTTGTTTCCAAGATTTAGCTTTGACAGATTATGCTGCTATAAACATGGGAGCACATATATCTCTGTGGTATGATGTTTTCAGTTCTTCTGGAAAAATACCCAACAGGGCAATAGCTGGGTTGAATAGGACCTTCAATTCTAGCTTTTTGAGGAGTCCCCACACTGATTTCTTCAGTGGTCATACCAGTCTACAAACCCAACAACAGTGGAGAAGGGTTCCTTTTCCCCCTGAGCTTCTCCAGCACTTGTTTTTATTTTTTTTTTTTGTCTTTTTGACAGGGTCTCACTATGTAGTTCAGGCTGGCCTTGAGCTTACTTTTGTAGCTGAGGCTGGTCTCAAACTCGCACTGATCCTCCTGCCTCAGCCTCCCGAGTGCTGGGATTACAGGCGTGCACCACCACACCCAGCTTCCGGCACTTGTTATTAGTTGATTTCTTTATGATAGGCATCTTTGGGATGAGATAATTAAAATAACACCAAGATTTCAAACATTGACTTCTAATTAAAGATGAATAGTACAAGCTGCTATTGCCTCTGGAGATAAAGATCCCGTTATTAATTTTAGGACAGCTGATTCTTTTTTTATGTATTTGGTTGTTGCAGGGTGTCACTATGCAGCTCAGACTTGTGATCCTCCTGCTTTCAGCCTCCCCAGCACTGGGATTACAGGGGTATACCATGCTCAGACTCTGGCTGGCTCAGCCTGTCCTGAGAGCTCAGAGCTGGGCTGACGTAGCATGCGGTATCAGGGGATTGAACTGTATTTCCTCCACTTGCCTAAGCTTGCCTAAGCAGGCAATTTAGTCTGCTGAGCTACCTTGTTGGCCCCTGGACAGCTTATTCTTTTTTTCTTTTTTTTGTGGAACTAGGGATTGAACTCAGGTCTTTGCATTTGCCAGAGAAGTGCTTATTCTATTGAGCTATCTCCTTAGCCCCTGGACAACTTATTTTTAAAGACAAGTTTATTGCCAGTCAGGTTCAGACATTAGGCAAAAGATATAAAAGATGGCATGTGCTCCAGATAGCTCATTTGTGAGAACTGTGTGCTATTTTAGTGAGAATTGTGTCCTCAATATTTTATCATTAAGACCAGAAGGAGGCCAAGGGGAGAAAACAAGAGACCAAGAGAAAGTGGCCACTTTGATTGTGGCCTTGAAGAAATATACTCTGAGTCTTGAGGTTCCAAGAAGAGCTCAATGACTAAACTCACTTACCAGTACTACCCAAACCCAGGCCATCTTAGGCACTATTGTGATAAAAACTATCATGACAAAAGGTCCCATGAGCCATACCTTGATTGCAAAGGTGACCAGTAGAAACTGGATTGCTTCATGAGGTAGAGGTTCTAGAGATCAAACCCATCTTATCAGCTGGTCCAATGAGACTAAAGGTCCTAGGGCACTCTCATGTCTTTTCTATCTGGCCACTGTCATCCCCACGGAGGAATCCCTGGTGATCATGTCTACACAGGGAAAAGAAACCAGCCTTTTGGTGGACACCTATAGAGGACCACTTGAGCAGCTCTCTTTAAAAGAAAAGCAATCATCTCCACTTTGGCTGAGCCTAACCCTATTTTCTTGTACTGATATGTACAGAGCCGAATAGAACTTTTCCTTAGCCCTTCAGTTAGCTTTAAGCAATACATATTGGTTTAGCCAAGTGCTGGTGGTAGTCTTTGAAGACAGCAGGAGTGTTTCCCTGATAACCCACACCTGCTGCTCTTTAATGAGCTCTGGGTCAAGACAGGATGAAAAGCTAATGCTTCACACTGTCAGCTAAGATAGATCCTTGAGTTAGAGGCTATGATTTCTTGTGGCTTGAAAGATTACACATCAGAGCTGAAGCACCAAATCCAAAACATTAGATACTATCTCAATAGTATAATGCAGATTGCTTTCTGCATATCAGAGGTAAATGCAGGCCTCCTACCTAGTCCACCTTACAGTGCTCACCTACTTCCTATAATTCTCAGTCATTCATCCTCAAGCTACTCCTCCTCCATGACTGAATAAAACCCAGGTTTGGCCCTGAGTCAAGGCCTTTGTTCTGAATAGCCATCACCATGGCTGGACTTAGGACCCCTTGGCTCCCCAGAACTATAAACACTTCTGTGTCTTTAGTCTCACTATGGGTTGCACTGGAAATGGTAGATTGGAATTAACTTGATGGGATTCCAATAACTTATCCAGAGGATTACAGATATAAACCTCTCAGACCTAGACAAGGACCAGAAAGAGCTCCCTACAGATACTAGCATGTTTCTCTTGGTCCTTCTTCTCAAGCTGGGCCTTATTTTCAGCTATCACACTTCAGTAAAAGGAGTCACTGGAGAGGGTGTATTTCTCACAAACCGTAGGCTATAACTGGGATGCCTTTTGCTTCTGTCATTCCTTGAAATATTTTTTTTCTGTCATTCCTTTTGATTATGCCTAAAAATACAGTTTACTTCCTGGGGAAGAAATATCTTATCTTGCTTGACTCTTGTAATATACATGCTCCCAGGTCAGATTTGTGACCCAACTCTCATGGGTACAGAAATAAACCCTGAAGCATGGGCAACTAAAAGTAGGGTAGAAAAAGCAATAAGAGCTGCCTCAGTGCAAATACATTTGAAAGATACTACTATTTTTTCCTCACAAACACAATACCCTCTAAAGCCTGATGTTAAAAGAGGATTACTGCCTATATTTGATAAATTTGGGGCACAAGGTCTACTCAACCATCATAATAGCACTTGCAACACTCTAAAGAGTTCAAAAATTCAATGGGGGAGTGGAAAGTGGTACAGGACTTTAGATTGGCAAATGAGGCAGTATTTCCCTTTCACTCAGTTATATTTAACCTGTACACTCTTTTTTCTCAAATTTTGAATAAGAGCTTTCCCATGACTTGAGATACTTTGAATTTTCTCAAGTTACAGTCTTATAATATGTAGATGATATACTGTTAATGTGTCTAGAGAAGCACTTTCTAGTTAAGGTACATGTACTCTACTTAATTTTCTAGCAGATAGAGCTTATAAGGTCTCCAAGTCTAAGGCACAACTTTGCAGCCTTGAGGTGAAATAGTTATGCCTTATCATATCTAAGGGAATCAGAAGGCTTGGGGAAGAGAGAATTAAACAATTTTTTTCCTGTAACTCAATACCTTCAAAAACCTAAGGGGATTCCTAGGAATGACAAACTTTTGTTGCCTTTGGATAGTAGGTTATAGTGAGATCACATGATCTCCCCATCAGCTTATAAAGGAAGTCCAAAAGGCAGATACCTATATATTAATCTCAAACTGCATCCTAGAAGTTTTAAAAGTGTTTTTATATGCTCCAGCTTTGGGCCTACCAATAGGACCCTGTTTTTTTTTGTCTTTTTGAGACAGGGTCTCACTGTGCAGTTCAGGCTGGCCTTGAACTCACTTTTGTAGCCCAGGCTGGTCTTGAACTCACACCGATCCTCCTGCCTCAGCCTCCCAAGTGCTGGGATTACAGGCGTGTGCCACCACGCCCAGATGGACCCTGTTTCTGTCTATAAGTTGAAGAAAGGTTAGGTATGGCTTTGGGAGTGTTTCTACAAGGTCAGGGATCAGGTTCAACAGCCTGTAGGGTATCAAGTCATCAATTAGACATTGTAGCAAAGGTATGGCCTGTGTGCCTCAGGGTTGTGGCCATTGTAGCTCTCCTGATACCAGAGGAATCCAAGATGACTTTATTATTTTTAAATTAATTGCTTTTTCAAGATAAGGCCTCATTACATAGTTCAGGCTATCCTTGAGTTCACTATGCAGTCCAAGGTGGCTGTGAACTCATGGCAATCATTTTGTCTCAGCCTCTTAAGTTCTAGGATTACAGTCTTGCAGTGCTATTTTTGCCATGCTGACTTTAGACAAAGGTGTCATTGTATGTATATACCCCTCACAATGTGGCAGGAATTCTTTCTTTGAAAGGGAGTTTCTGACTTTCAATGACTTCCTAAATACCAGGCTCCACTTTTAGAAGGGGCAACCATTTAAATGAAGACATGTTGCTCCTTAAACGGGGCCACCTTTCTACCTGAGAAAGAATTGAAGCTGACTGCGAAAGACAGTGAGCAAATAATTCTCCACACAGCCAGAGAAGACTTGATAGACACACTCCTTTTTGACCCTGATTTGACCCTTTTCCATGAGTTTCTTTGTGGAAAGAGGGACCAGAAAGGCAGGGTATGCAGTAATGACTCCACATCAGACACCTGAAAGTTCCTCATTTGCTTCTGGAACTAGTGCTCAAGTATCAGAACTCATAGCTCTGCCCAGGGCTTTACAACTTTACTATACTCTGATACTGGGCAGTAAAGGTCAACGTTTATACTGATTCAAGTATGTTTCCCTAGAATTGCATACCTACACAGCCATATGGAAAGAAACTATCTGACAGCCAATGGATCTCCCATAAAGTATCATAAGGAGATAGACGAACTTTTATCATCTATGTAAATGCCCTCCAAAGTGGCAGTACTTCACCACAGAGGGTACAAAAAAGGAGTTGAAGTATCTCAAGGTAATCAACTGGGTGATACAGCTGTAAAAGAAACTCTCAAGGGAACCTAGACAGGTCCCCCTGATGTGGGAAGGGTCCTTGATCATACCTGACCCAAGTGTTCTCAGCCAGAAATTCAATGGCCCCTCTTTTATGGGTGTATGGTTACAATCAGATGAAGATAAATTGTTCCTTGGAAAATTATTAAGTATTTACATCAAATCTTTTACTTTTGACCCATCTGATGTTCTCAAAGTTATTCATAGGAAAGGGACTTTCTGAGATAAGTAAGATACTTAAGACATGAGCTCTGCCAAAAGAACAATCTTCTTAGCCCCTCCAGGTATACAGACACATGGAAAATATCCTGGAGAAGATTGGCAGCTTGATTTTACTTGTATGTCAAAGAGTAAGGGGTTCCAGCACCTACTGGTCTGGGTAGATACTTTCAGAAGCTAGGTTGAGCCCTCTCCTTGCACACACAAGCAAGAGGAGGAGGTACTTTTTGCAATCGTAAAAGCAGAATGTTGTGTGTATATTTCTGATCCTTCTGCTAATATCTCAATGGCTGTTCAAGATATTAAACAACAAGCTCCTTCTCAGATTCTAAAATTCCCTGGACTCCTTTGCTCTTCATGGGAGGCCATTTCTGGTTCCTCCTTGTGGAAATATTTGTTAGTTGTATCCATAGTAGCCTTGTTGATCTTATTATCACAACTATGACCCCCTTCACCAGAAGTAGCCAGAAAATGGTCTTTGGCCCTTGCTTCATGAAAGAAGTTAGGAGTACCTCAAGAATATTATATACAGCTGAATTAGGTACAAATATTATAAGCAGTCAGCCATGGCTAGGCCCTGGAGGCAATCAGTCAGTACAGAAGAGATCAAAACTGTGGCTGAGTATTCATCTAAAGATTAAAGTCACTATGGCCAGATTGTGAGAAATAAAAGCTTGAGGTTATTGGTATCACCATTTTTATATTTCCCATATAAATATCCCATTATTTCAACAGGGGTGGTGTGGGCTATCCTCTCTCATCCACTAAGACAAGACTACTATGACCAAGTCTACTAAGAATGATTAAAGACTCAGACTGTAAATGAAGGTTAATGATGTCATCCATGTACACTCGCTAAATGACCGGCTTCTCCACCGGATCAATGTTACCTAAACTGCTATACTTGTAGTCTTATGGTTGATCATAGTTTTGACCCAGGTTTTATTGAAGATGTAGATTTTGTTCTGTAAAATTTCCTTTGAGAATTAGGTTTGTTGACAACCCATTTGGGACACTTCATTATTTCTTAGGAAGTTTTTCTACTTCCCAACCCTTTCTCTCAATATATTTTCCTACTCTTAACTTCTGTTCCTTAGAATTTATTCTTGGACTTTGGGGAATACAAACTTGACATACTGGACATCTGTAAGGTTTGGAGTTACATTTATTTCCCCTGTATCATTTAAAGGTCTTATATCACTATTATGTGACTTAGAGGAAATTAAGCAATGACTTTCTATAATGCTATTTTCCTAAGTTACACTGTGGAGACAAGGTATATGTAAACATGTATTTATGTACATCAATAATTTTTTAAAGCACTTTGGGCCAGAAAGCTAAGATGAAGTTACTTTCATACCTACTATTTCTCTTGCCTTTCCCTCTTGCTGTGGGCTCCCTGCAAATGGAGGAAAGTAGGTCATCACCTTACGCTTAATAATCCTTTATGTACTCGAAATTGCTGTTCTCCAGAAGTATCTCCAATGAGATTTTAAAAAATTGCCTGAACTATCAAATAGCAATCTAGGGCTATGAGTCAGCATTTTACCTAGACATAAAATAAAAAAGATTTAAAATAGGTTAATATAACTTTTTTGAAAGACACAGACATCTCTTTGGAGAACCTTTGGGAAAATTGGACTTTGCAAGTTTATGAATAGTTTATTACATTTCAGTAAGTATATCATGATCAATAAAGTAAAAGTTAAAGACAATGAGTTCACTATGAAGCCAGTTATTGATTGTGAAGTTCCAAAATAGAACGGTACAGAAAGGGAATAGAGAAAAAAGGACTTGTGTGTGGTAATAATTTTAAGTACCTTAAACACAAAGAAATTATAAGATTACAAAGCTATTTTTGGCAGCTATTCAAGATGTTTAATTAATTTTTCATTCTTAAAATATTGTTGAGTCACAAGAGTTGCAAAAACACATTAGCTTTTACTGACTCACTTATTCTTTCAATTTCTTATATATGTCTTCTCTTGATTTTAAAAAGCTTGTTAGCTGTCCAACTTTACATCATTGTCTGGTTCAGCTCAAAGTGCCATAACAAAATATCACAGACTGAATGGTTCAAACAATAGAAATTTATTTCTCACATCTCTGTAGGCTCAGAGTTAAGATCAATGTGCCAACATGGCCTGTTTCTTGGGGAGACCCCCTACTGGCTTGTTGAGGGGCACCTCACTACCTTCTGCAGTGGTGGGAGAAGACAGCTACTGCTCTGTCTTCAGCACAAACCCCATTGTATGGGCCCCATCTTCCCAAACTCATCTCAACTCTAATCACTTTCTAAAAGCCTCCTGTACAAATACTGTCACAGTGCGAGTTAGGACTTGCACGTATGAATTCAGGAGAGGATAGAACTACCAATATATAACATGCACTAACAGAAAAACTAAAGATGGTTGATTAAAAAGCTGATTAAAAACAATCAATGCAATTTAATTTAAAACACTGTTCCTGTAGAAAGTTTCCCTTTTTGTCCTTTAAATACCATCTAATTCAATAGTAAAAGAATTTCCTCAAATGTTTTATGAACAAACATTAATTCTATGAAATTTTTGAAAAATCAAAGGTGGAAAATGCATGGTTTTGGTAAAAGCTGAGAAAAAGAACACTTTCCTATCTTTGTGGACATGCTTAATGAAAACAACTACAAATAATCTATGTCTAAAAAAAATAGTCTATGTCTTACTCTTGTATGAACTAAAGTTTTTTTTTTTTTTTTTTTTTTTTTAACTTTTTAAAATAATCCTGTCGGGCCCAGCAGGATGGCTCAGTGGTCTGAAGTGCCTGTTTGGGAAAGCTTGGGCAGCTTCAGACACCTTGGTTCGATCCCCAGCACCACATGCTGCGCCAGCCCTGCCCTCGGGGCCGGATGAGCCAGCCATAAAAATAAATAAACAAACAAATGTTCTGAAACAAGAAATAAAATAAATAAAATTCTTTAAAAAAAATAGTAATCTTGTCAAGTATGATGGTGTACTCCTTGGCAAGCCACAGCAGGAGGATTGGCATGAGTTTTAGGGCAGTGTGGGCTACAAGGTGAATTCAAACCCAGCTTGACCTGCATAGTCGGGCCCTGTCTCAACACACCACCAAAAAAACAATTTTAACAGACACATAATAATTGTACATATTTATAGGGTTATAAAGATTTTTATAAATAATGAGTCATTTGGTTGTTCATGAGAAATAATACAATGCACAATAACATTACCAAATTACATTTTCATAGAAACTAAAAGGAATAGTAAACCACATATTCTTTCATTCAAAATATAGAGAACTGCACTGGAGCTGTGACTCAGTAGTAGAATATGTGCTTTACATTACGGGAAGCCCAGTGTTCAACCCTTAGCACCATAAACCAAACCCAAACAAACCCTTAAAGCCAAAAAAACCTCCAAAATCTCTAAACACATACCAAACCAAACTAAACCAAAAAAAGCTACAAGCAAAAACAACAACAACAAACAAAACCTCAACAAAATCTCAAAAACCAAACCAAACCAACAACCTACCTAGGCCTGGTGATACATGACTGTTATTCTAATACTGAGACTGAGGCAGATGGGATGCAAATTTGTAGCTCAGCAAGACCCTGTCTCAAAATAAAAAATAATAAGAAGGATGGAGATGTAACTCATTGCAAAGGCGCTAGGTTCAACAACAATACAAAGCAACAAGAAACCCAGAAACTTGAAATGGTAAAACAAAATGGTTCATGTTATAATTTGTGGTGGATTCTACTATATATATATTTTTTTATGGGACTGGGTACTATATTTTATTTTAATGATCAAATAATTTGTTTTAAAGAGAAAAATAAGCTGGGCGTGGTGGCGCATGCCTGTAATCCCTGTACTTGGGAGGCTGAGGCAGGAGGATCAGTGTGAGTTCGAGACCAATCTGGGCTACAAAGTGAGCTCAAGGCTCACTGAACTACTTACTAAAAACCCTGTCTCAAAAAGACAAAAAAAAAAAAAAAAAAAAAAAAAAAAAAAAAAAAA
>PVJA010021146.1:5000-11598 GCA_004027025.1 Myocastor coypus
CCTCTTACATATCATTGGGTAAAGCCAGTCACAAGGCACACATAATTCATGGGAACAAGAAGCAGTGATCTTAAGGTGTATCCAGCTGGGGGAGAACTGCACTGTGGACAGCAGTGGTGGTGTCATAGACCTCATGCCAAGAAGAACACAACTGGTCCCCTCAGAAATGCCATTACACTACAGGAAAAACTAGGCTCCTCCCTTTACTCGCATTTCAAATTATATCTCTTTATTTTTATCTCATTTATCTCTGAGTTTCTGGGCACTATTATAAATAACAAAAAATAATTTAATTACACTTTTGTTGGCAGTAGCTGTCTTTAGATTTAAAATTTTTTAATCAAAAGAATGTTAAGATTTTTAAAAAAATCTATACAGGAAAAGGATTCTATACATATCTAGAATTTCTAGAATTATCTCATTTATAACTGCTTCTAATGCAGCTGTATAGATGATCTCTAAATCTGTGGGACAGTGGTCTAATCAGTCAGCTACCACAACCATACAAATATTTTATTTATTTATTTATTTTCTTGTTTCAGAACCTTTGTTTGTTTATTCACTCATTTTTATGGCTGGCTCAGCCCGCCCCGAGGGCAGGGCTGGCGCAGCATGTGGTGCAGGGGATCGAACCGTGGTCCCTGAAGCCGCCCAAGCCTTCCCATGCAGGCGCTTTTAGACCACTGAGCCATCCCGCCAGGCCCCACAACCATACAAATAATCATCTCAAATTAATTTACCCTCTTAAATTACAAGGGGAACAATATTTTTTTAGAGTTTTGCCACATTAGAAATACCTTTGGGCTTGCAAGATAACTCAGCAGATGGCTTAGGCAAGAGCAGGGGTCAGGGTTTGATACCTGGCATCACATGCTGTACCAGCCCCACCCCTGAGTTGCTGAGCCAGCCACCAAGATCCAGCGTGTTGGTGCTGGCCTATAATCCCAGCACTGGGGAGACTGAAAACAGAAGGATCATTATAAGTTCAAGCTGTGTAGTGAAACTCTGTAACAAATATCTTTAAAAAAAAAAAAAAAAACACCTTTATGAAGACATAAAATCTCAACCTTTGGTAATATTTATGTCTAGAAAGATTGCCAGTACAATTTCATTTAAACTGTCATAAATATATACCATGACATAACATTAAATCAAAAGTAAACTGATTGTTTATAATTTGGTGAACTCAGATATGCTAAATTAAAGAAATACATAATCGGGCCCAGCAGGATGGCTCAGTGGTCTAAAGGGCCTGCTTAGGAAAGCTTAGGCGGCTACAGGGATCGCGGTTCGATCCCCAGCACCATATGCTGCGCCAGCCCTGCCCTCAGGGCAGGCTGAGCTGGCCATAAAAATAAATAAATAAATAAACAAAAGTTCTGAAACAAGAAAAAAATAAAATTAAATTTAAAAATATATATTAAGTAAGAGACAGCAGAATTAGCTCTCTTTGAAAAGAGCTATTATAACAGTGAGTGATAGCAACCACATACCTCTGTTTTATTATGGTACAGGTGCACAGGAACTTTTTGCTGTGCTGCTTTTTGTTTAACTTTGCATAATCTTTAAAATATTAGCTAAGCAACCAATTTCAAGAGTTGTCTAAGGCAGTAGTTATTCTAGAATACTAGATAAGAATGTAGGGACGGGAGTAAAGGAAAATTAGTAAGTGGTTTACATTTAAAATAACTGCAATTAAATTAGCTCAAGTTGATGAAATATCAAATTAAAGTTTTAGTTCTTAATTCGCACACTTTTATTCCACAAAAATATTTATAAATTATACATTTAACTGAAAACAAAGATTCATGTTGTTTTTTGTGATTCATGTTGCTGGAAAAACTTAGAAAACATATAGAGTTAATATATTTAAGAGTGCTGTTGAGAATAAAGCATCTCAGGATTTTTCCTCCTGTGTGTTATAATAATAAAATAAAAATTCTAAAAATATCTTTAAAAAAAGAAATACATAAGCAATAAACATACACTGACTCTTATGGTTTACAGTTTAGACTGACAATATAAATTTATGATTAGAACACTAAATGGGCTGCTTTGCCCTAAGCTGTTCTACAGTATAAAATATCTTTCCTAGATCAGCAATAACTCAAAGCATCTTAATGAGAAGTAGTGAATAAGTTCACTAATGAACAGTATGCATTATTTACATTTCAAGATTAATTAGTAAACAAAAGGTGCTGTTATCATAGTAGGAGATTGTATCTATGTGAAAGCAGAAACAGTAGATGTTTCTTACCAAAAGATGGCATTAGCCAACTAGAGTTATAAAGTGTATTCTCCCAAGTTTGTATTTTGATTGTCTCTGTTAGTATGCATAAACATCTAAAGAAAAATAAAAGCATCTAAATTTAAACAGGAAAAGTGATTTGTTCATAAACGGTACTTGCACAATTGCTTATGAAACTGGAAGAAGGAATGTAGGCCTTTATGTCACATCACAAAAATAAGTTGCAAATGAGTGAAATGTTTGCATGCAAAATTAGCAAATTATCAAAGTGTGGTAGTATATACTTATAATCCCAGCTATTTTGAAGGCTAGGTGGACATTAAAGACTGAAGACCAGCCTAGGCAATTTAGCAAGACTTTCTTTCAAAATAATATAAGAAAGAATTAATAACACAGCACAGTGGTAGAGCACTTGCCCAGCATGTGTGAGGCTCTACTTTCTATCTTCAATACTATCAAACACAACAGCAAATTAATAACTTACTGAATTAATCTAAAATTTTTAAAATATATTGGGAAATATATAAATGAGATGTCTTTCTAAGCTATACAGGCTATCTTTAAGCCATAAAGTAAAAACAACAAAAAATTGATGAGAAAAGCAGTTTGGCTTAGCAAAGTATGCAATAAAAAACTCAATTTATACACAATGAAAAAGAGTGCAATCCAGATAGCCCATAAAAGGTAATTATTAATAAAATACAAAAAGCCCATACATGTTAAGAAAAAGAGTAATCCAATCAGAACTGGTCAAGAGCTATGTATGCCCAGATAAGTGGCAGAAGGACAGCCTTAGTGCCCAGTAGTCAGAGGACAGATGTTCAGCCTCGCCACAAATAAGGAAAGCACAAGTAGACGCAAAACATCTTCTACAACCATCATGCAGTACAAATGTGTTAAAACAGCGACACCCGGCACGGTAATCTTTAGGGAAATAGTTGTTCTCAGATTATCTGGGGAGAATAGGAATTACCACCAACCACAACCCAGTAAGCCTCCGACTTGATTCAGTAATCCTACTTCTCCCTGTTTGTTTTTATTTTTATTTTCATTTTAGTTTTGTTTTGTTTTGTTTTGTGTAGGCTCTCACTATGCAGCTCAGCTCTGACCCATAGCTATCCTCTGGTTTTCAGCCTCCCTAATGCTGAGGTTACAGGGGTGTGCCACCATACCCGGATTCCATCACAAGCTCAGCACGCCAGAGGGCAGGACCAGCATGGCATGTGGTGCCAGGGATCGAACCCTGACCCTTGCCCTTGCCTAAGCAAGTGCTTAGTCTGCTGACCTATCTCATCCACCTGTTTTTCTTTTTAAACTGCTAGTATGCTATAATCCCATTTGCTGATTTTTCCTGTTATTTACTGTGCAACTGAGGTTCTGTTTAGAAAATCCTTTCCTATTCCTAAATCTAAAGTACTTTACCCATTTCTCTTAAAGGATATTTGATGTTTAGATCTCTCACCCTTTTTAAATTCTAATTTAGTGTACAGTGAGAGATAAGGTCCAGGGTACTAATAAAATAAACCAAAAAAAGATACTGAAAGATCTGATATAAATAACAGTATACTAATTGTAAGTTTGCTTGCAGAAGCAAAGCTGCATTTCCTTTAATAGGAAATGGATGTAAACTGAATCAAGGGCTGGCCAAATAGCTCAGTGGATTAAAGCACCTGAAAATAGGTATTGGGGCTGGGGGTGTGCGGGGCAGGCACGACCAGCCTGGGGATTGAACTTCTCTGGTCACTGCACCTGCTTGCAGGAGCTTTAATCCACTGGGCTACCCCAAAATTTTTTTTAAGATATTTAAAAAATATTCTCTCATATGTGGTTATATACATATATACTTACATAAAATGTGGCAGAATCTTGCCTAAGAATAAGACCATCTGAATCATTAACCACACAGAGACTGCAAGTTTATATCCACAGTGAGCTAAAAACAATCTTTAAAAACAGTTTTAAAAACTAAAGTAGCGGGCCCGGCAGGATGGCTCAGTGGTCTAAAGCGCCTGCTTGGGGAAGCTTGGGCAGCTTCAGGGACCACGGTTCGATCCCTGGCACCACATGCTGCACCAGTCCTGCCCTCGGGGCAGGCTGAGCTGGCCATAAAAATGAGTGAATAAATAAAGGTTCTGAAACAAGAACAAAAATGAAAAAAAACTAAAGTAGCCACAATGTATAATGTGCCTAAGGAGAGTCACCTAGAGAGAAAACATTCTCTCAGGCTTTCACAGAGAGCAAACTAGTCAAGCAGTGGCCATGTCTCATCCAGACAGCTGACATTGACAACAGTTCTAAAAAATACTGTACATGGTTTCAAGGTAAATCTGAGGGGATTTGACTGACCTTGGGAGACACAAAAGTTACATGTTTTGTTATCCAGGTCTTGCTTTAACTTACCCTTAACCACCCAGCAGAAAAGTTTAACCAAAACTGTAATTTTGCTACAATTATGATTTGGAGTGGCTTTAGGCGACCCCTGTGTTTTGGTTGTTCAACCCCCAACGGGTCGCGACCCACAGGTTGAGAACCACTGGCTTAAATCAACAGCTTCCAACATTGCCAGTTCTGCCAATAACCCACTGTGATTATGGAATATTGTACTATGTATACAACTACTTTCTGTTAGTTCAATAAGAACAAAATTTTTGTACCAATAATGAATAGAAAAAGTATCATGTCTATACCCTGTGCTCTGTGCAACTACTTTGAGGACAGCAATATGCAGTGTATCAGTTATTGGGAATGTAGTACTAAAGAGTTTTGAAAAAAAAGAAAAAACAAAAAAAAAGCAGTGCCTCAAAATAAATGTAAATAAATAAACAAATTCCTGAAAAAGAAAAAGAAAAATGGTAGGGCTAGCCAAATAGCTCAGCAGATTAAAGCACCTGCAAGCAGGCATAGGGGCCTGGGTTCAATCCCTGGGCCTGCCACTCTGGCCCCTCCCCCAGGGTGCATTGAGATGGCAATTGAGACTACCTGTGGTGGTGTGTGCCTATGATCCCAACTCTTTGGAGGTTGTAAACAGGCAGATGACTGTAAGTCCAACCTAGTTGTGAGTCCCTGAACACCCTATAGACCTTTCCCTAAAAATAAATAAATAAAAAAAGAACTGCTGTCAAAATAAAAAGGTAGGTGACTGGAGATCCCCAGGATGGCACAAAGTGAACAAAAATGCATCAGAAAGTGAAATTTAGGGGCCAGTGAGATAGCTCAGCAGTCTGAAGTGCCTGTTCAGACTAGCTTAGGCAACCATAGGGACAACAGTTTGATCTCAAGCACCACATACTGTGCCAGCCCCAAACCCTCAGGGAAGGCTGAGCTGGCCATAACATAAATAAAATAATGTTTAAGACTCTGTCTCAAAATATAAAATTAAAAAGTTCTGGAAATGTAATACAGCTCAACAGCTTTGAGATCAGTCATATAAATAAATATATATATATATATATATATATATATGAACTTAGCCTAGACCAGGTGCTGACAAACTTTAAAAGGAAGGAAGGAAGGAAAGAAAGAAAGAGAGAGAGAGAGAGAGAAGAAAGAAAGAAAGAAAGAAAGAAAGAAAGAAAGAAAGAAAGAAAGAAAGAAAGAAAGAAAGAAAGAAAGAAAGAGAGAAGAGATATAAATTTACACTCAGGGTCAGCTGACCCCAGGTGCTGGGGTTTTCTTGGGACCTCACTCTGACCTCTCTGGGCTTCAGAGAGAGTATTCGTAGAATAAAGGAGGAGGATGTACCAGGCCAGAGGTCCCCCAAGGTTTCTTGGACTTCAGAGACTGACAAGGAGACCAAGCCTAGCAAGCACACCCACTTCAGGTTTCTGGGAGTCTGAACAAAATGAAGCACTTTCTTTAGAGAAACCCAGGAAGGTGTAGGCAGGCAAGGGAACTACTAGAATGGTCTGACTACTGCAGGCCACTGGCACAATAACCATACACCTGGAAGAAAACAAAGTTAGGCCTCTACCTGACACTACTGAAAAACACTCTAAGTGCACTGACAATGTGCGTGGAAAAAAGGCCCAGAAAATGAGACCTAAACTACATCTAAATATGTTGTCCACAATGTAAAAAATAAGGGAGGGGACAAGCTATAGAGAAATATGTATAGTAAAATCCCACTGGGAAAATAGAGCCACAAGAAAAATATGTATGTCTGCAGTAATCAGCTTGGGTCCAGTGAAAAGACCTGAAATCACTGATACCAGGCAGTGATCAGTTATTGATCCCTCTGCGGGGTGGGGAGGTGAGAGGATAGGACAGAAGATGGAAACTTTAATAGGTTCATTGCAAAATAGAAAAAAAAAAAAAAAGCCCAAGTAAAAACATACAAAATATTATCTCCAA
>PVJA010021146.1:11698-36117 GCA_004027025.1 Myocastor coypus
TTTTTTTTTTTTTTTTTTTTGTCATCACCATAAATATTTACAAGCAACTGTACTCAAAGGTTATAATATAATAAACTCAAATGAAACACTTATTTAATTAAGGTAACAGTATATGCTATTTAATTTTTTTCCAATGGTGCAACACAAAATGATGTGCTGTGCTGCTTAAAACCATTAAAGGTACATTTTCCTTAAAAAAAAAAAAAAAACTAAAGTAGCCAGGGACACAGCTCAGTGACATCCCACTTGCTTGCCAAGTGCAAGATCCTAATTCCAATCCTCGGTACCAAAAATTAAATAAACAAACAATTAATTACTAAAGCAAGTCTATTGACCTGTTTCAAAATTACATTTCTTAACATAAAGGAAATCCAACACTCTTTACCCCCTTTAAAGTCCTCAATCCAAGTATCAGTGAGGTGACTGATTTTCTAATTTAAATTAAGATATGCTTGTTTGATAGAACCTATCTGGTAAGCAAATTAGTCACTGCAGTGATGTAAGCATTTGATAATTTAACAGTTTCAGCCTGTTAGGGAAGTGGTTAGGAGAGCAAAGAGTATTTGACACATTCATGAAGAACGTAAGTCCTCCTTCCAGCTAGTCCAAAGAGCGAAAGAGCCACAGGTCCCTCAGCTGGTAGAAGTAGGTTCAATGTGTTCTTCATGTCCAGAGATCAAAACACAAATTACCTTATATGTTTTTGCATTTCCTATGCCTCGTATTATTACTTCTCAAAACAGAAAGTTTAGAAAAGGAATCAATAAAAATTACCCATAATGCCTCCTTCCAGGAATAACTGCTGCAACACTTCTGGTGCGCTATCTATTGTCAGCATGCAACCAGGAAGTCATGATGGATCCCAAATCAGTGTGAAAACAGAACCCAAGTGATCCTCCTGTTTCCAGCCTCCCAAGTGCTGGACTACAGGCGTGCCACCACACCCAGTCCCATTCACTGCTTCAGTGCACCCTAGGGGTGGAGCTGGCACCGCACACAGGAGATCAAACCCCAGTCCCGGGGTCTACATACGCAGGCACTTTAATCCACTGAGCTATCTGGCTAGCCCTCTTTCTTGAAATATTTACTACTTCATAGCTATTCTGACACTTGTTTTTCAACTTTGTAATTCATCGCTATTTCAAATGAAGTCTGGGCATTACCAGTTTATGCATAAGCAAATTATCTTTCTACCTTTCTAAAAGATTCAACTTGATAGCCCAGATAATAAAAGCCAGCGCTTGGCACAGGGTTTTGTCTGTACTTCCTGAACTCCAATTTCACCACCTTTGTGACCCCAGGGATCTCATTTCCTTTCCTTTCCCATCAAGAGGCTCCCAGAACGTCACTCTCCTCTATGGACTCCTACTGGAATCTACCCAGTAAGTAACAGAAATAACTACATCACCATTCCTCAGTGTCTCAAATAGAGATTTCTGTCAGACCACTAATTAATGTTACTTTCATCAACCATTCTCCACAAGAAAATTGATTTACTATAATAGAGCAACTGAGTTACTATGTAGTTTCAAAATACAGAGATCTTCTAATACGTACCTCTTAACTAATTATTATTTTAGAAATGTCCTTGCTTAACTAATACATTTTAACATTGTTAATTAAAATCTAATTGATTTATACTAGATAATTCATAGATTTTATTTTGTTTTATGTGCAAAAAGAAAAAAATAAGATTCTTCTATCTTAATGTGCAGTATTTGTAACCTACTTCATTATTTCTCTTTTTTCAAAAAACAGGACACTCCTTTGTGTTTACTGTTTTATAACCCACTATTTTGGTTAAGCAGAAATTAAAGCAACTAGAAAAGATAGAAGAGAACGCTAGGATTTCTGAAAATTTTCTTTTTTATCCCTCAAGATTGGTCTTCAGCAATTTATTTTACCTTCACCAAAATTCTTTATGTATTTTTTCTGTTTATCTGGGGATATTCTACTACTAAGCAAATATGTATTTCCATAATACAGAATAAATTCATCTAGGAGAAGCTATGTAATATTAACATTTATAGTTTTAAAACAAGAATAACCAAAGATAATTCCTAACTCAAAGTAGCAAATACCATAAATTAGAATTTTAACTACTCTGAAAATGGAAGCAGCGATTTCTATGGTCCTCACAGAATATACGCAAAGATTTACAATGTCTGTGTATAAATCAAACTCTGCCAACCAGGACCCTCACTAAGCTGGGTGAATTCTAATACATGCACACTGGCATTTTTCTTGTCACAATATGGTGACAGTTAATATTCCACCTTCTGGAAAACCAGCCCTTCCTTCTAAAAGACGCACAGACACTCAAGTTATGCAGAAAGGTTGACATTAGAAAGTCACAAACAACAAGTTACTAAGCAAGAGAAATGCCAAAGAATATTGACTGAATTTTCACTGTGGAATATGACTTAGTGGGAGATCACCAAACCTTCAAAATATCTTAATAATTCCAAAATTAAGCTATGGCTATACCACGGAGACAGTTCAGGGGCATAAGTGCTTGCCTAGCAAGCACAAGGTCCTGAAGTTGATCCTCACTACCAAACATAAATAAATAAACAAACACACAAGCAAACTATGACTAGAAAGAATGTTTTATATTTACTAAAATTATCCATAATGCATCTATTAAGAACTGCAAGAAAAACTTTTAAAGAAACACTAGTTTTTTTTAAATGTTAAGACTTCTAAAATGTTCCATTTGCCCTTTTCTCCCTATTGCATTTATAGTTTAAATTCCAAGCTAAAGAAAGTATTTGAATACCCAAGTGATTTTTGTAGAGATTCTGAAGCTACCAAGCTACAATTTTCTCATGCAGAAAGTGCCTCTGGTAGCACTTAGAAACTGCTACAAGCAAGGAAGTGGAAAATTTGAAGAAGCAATGCTCTCAGCCCACCTCCTAGGCTGAGTTCTCTCCTTTGTAAGGCAAGATAATTTGACAAAGCCAATAAAATGTTGGCAGTCATATATTCTAACCCATTTGTTTCATTTGGTAGTAGTAGTAATTGTGATGTTTAGATAATTAGACTTTTTAAATAGAAAATTATAATTATCTAGTCCTGTTAAGTGGATTTTTCCATCTATTTGCAAGACACATTCACCACCATCAGTGTCATCTGCCAAGATAGGTAAGAATATTGCTAACATCTGCGGCCAGTGTGTAAAAACAGACTGTAAATACATAGCAATTGGGGGTGGGGGAGGGGGCTGGCTAGACAGCTCAACAGTCTAAAGCGCCTGCTTAGGCAAGCTTAGGCAACCGCAGGGACCGCAGCACCACATGCTGCTCCAGTCCCATCCCCAGGGCAGGCTGAGCTGGCCATTACATAAATAAAAATAACTAAATAAATGAATAGCAATCACAGAGCTCTGTCACCATGTTCTGGTTACACCACAGTACAGTATCTGATCTCAATTCTGAGAAGCTGACAGAGACGACATGATTTAACAAAAGATAAATATATGCACAAGTAACGTGATGGTTAATGTCTTCATTCATAATGATAGAGTTCTATTTATCAATGTAGTATCAATCTATTGATTCTCAGACACCCTAGCTTCCAGGTTGGCCTGTAAAACAGTGTCAAGCCTGTTTTCACTTGACAAGCTTTTTAAAAAAATTTTAATCATTGCATGCCTTATACACAGTATCTCTCAGGAGATAATCCTATGATGAAGATGTATAAGATGTAGAAAAAAATAGTCAAAACAATAATGAAAAAGTAAGAAAACACATTCAGCTTTATGACAAACATGGGTATGTTGCAGTTTCTGTGAAATTAGGCTTGGAAGGAAGACAGAGCCATGCGGATTGTGGTTCGTTCGTCATTGCAGGGCCACTGCCAGCCCAAAATGGAAGAGCTCTCTGAGGAGAACCATTTCCTTCTGCTGTTAGAAAAGCACAGCCCTTTGCACCAGGGTGGCTCCTATGGAATCCTTACCAGTTCAAATCACTGAAATCCTCTAGCATTTGAGAAAATTCAGCTCCCCCTGTACTCTACAAGAAAAGCCTACTTGTAAAGCCTCAGTTTCCCAGACCTCCTTCTCAGCACCATTTCCAGCTTCACACCCAGGCCTGCTGCCACTGTGCAGGGCCACCCTGGGAGTCACGGCTGTGATGAGGGGCCAGAATTTGGTGTGAGAATGCTGAAAATATTAACCATTCTTGTTTTAGTGGTAGAATTCAGATTTTCCCTTATCATTCATACCCCAATGAAAAGACAAGTTTTTCCATGAAAAATTATTCTTGTTGAAGGAAAAAAGTGGTTACAGTTGAAAGAATAACTTTCTAAGGTGACTAGAATGAATTTAACTTCTATTTGTCCCCTACTTTTATGTACATGAAAGTTATCTGGGAACAACAGACCAAGATTCAAATTTGTTTAAGTCTTTTCTTGCACAGTTCACAAAGAAGAGGCCACGATGTAGTTAATTCACTTTGTTAATGGCCACTCTGGTCAGAAAAAGAAAACAAACACTTAGCAACTTTAGTCTATGCACGTAGAACGGATGCCAGGCTCAATGTAAAATGAAAGAAGATGTTACCCAAAGGAGTCTAAGAAAGGATGAAGAGAAGAAATCCAATAAGGTAACAATAAGGCTTACTGGGTAGCTCAGCTAATTAAAGCTCATGATCCCTCAAAGTCACTCAGTCGCTGGGGACAGCAGTTTGATCCCCACCTCCACATGGAGCGTGAGACCTGCCCTTAAGGCAGCCTGAGCCTGAAAAAAAATTCTTCATAATGTTTTGGGCCAGCCTGACAGCTCAGCGAACTAAAACACCTGCTTAGGCAGAGCGCAGCGGTGAGGGTTTCATCTCCAGCATGACGTTCTGGCCCTGCCCGCAGGATGCGCTGAGATGGCGATTGAAACTGGGCATGGTGGCGCACTCCTGTAATCCCAGCACTTTGGGAGGCTGAAAACAGGAGAACCACTATGAGTCTGATCTATGTGGTGAGACTCTATAAACCCTGAACTAAATACATTTTTTTTAAGAATTTTTATTTTATTTTATTTTATTTTTTCTTGTTTCAGAACTTTTGTTTGTTTGTTTGTTTGTTTGTTTGTTTTATGGCTGGCTCAGCCTGCCCTGAGGGCAGGGCTGGCGCAGCATGTGGTGCCAGGGATCAAACCACAGTCCCTGCAGCCGCCCAAGCTTTCCTAAGCAGCCGCTTTAGACCACTGAGCCATCCTGCCGGGCCCCTAAATACATTTTTTAAAAAGTAAAAATAAATTTTAAAAAATGAACAAGGTAACACTGAACTTCAGGCCCACCAGTCCAGCCCAAGCCATCAGTAGCCATTATCCCTGTGGCCACTGTTTGAATTCAATGTAAACACATGACCAAGTTGGGCCAATGAGACCTCTGTCTGGGATTTTGCCTGTGGGGACTTCAACTTGGCTTGCCAAACTGTACATTCAACACATCTTTATTTGATATCTAGAAGAGTACTCTATTTTTCTAGATGGCAGATGTATGCCACAGAGAGGAAAACAGAAAAGAAGAAGCCAATCATTGAAACATCTGTATTTAACCATACCTGAAGCTCAGTTGACCTCTGGACTTTTAAATTATACAAGTCAACAAATTCCCTTCTAATTTAACACATCTTAAGCTGGGATTTCTAGCACTTACAGCCCAGAGTCCTGACTAATACCCCACCACACTCCAACTTCTAATAGTGCAACTGAACTAAAGCTTCATCTCCACGTACTGACTGCTTTGCCTGCCCCAATTGTGTTCAGAGCTCCAAGCCAGTTTCAGCACCCTAGGGCCCTTCTCTTAACCCTTCATAGAGTTTCTATACTTAATTTGGAGTGATTCTTCAACTCTACCTTAGACTGGCATGTTTTTTTTTTTTCTTTTGTGGGACTGGGGTTCAAACTCAGGACCTCGTACTTGCCAGGCAGGTACTTATGCCACAGAGCCATCTCCCCAGCCATCCCTCTACCTTAGACTGGTTACCAAAATTATGGGATAACCCACCCTCCAGCTCCACCCTGATCTTTTTTTCCCCGTCTTTGAGGAGAAAATAAAACCTATATAGTACCCATATTCTCATATAAACATTTGCAAATGCATTACCAGAATCATAGATGTGGAGTTAGTAATACACTACCAGGAGCGCTCTCCCTTCCTACCTCTTATTCCATGCAAGACTGCTATCTCATTGTTTCTGACCAAGAATCAACCAGCCTTTGATATGTACTTCCAAAGATAGGAAGCTCACTATGCCAAGCAGGATTCCATTCCATTTATGGATATCTTCAATATGTAAGATACCTCCTCCATATGTGAGATACCTTATTCATGCCAAATTGAAGATTTCTCTTTGTACTGGTTGGTACATTGTGCCAACTTGAGAAGTTTAGAAATTTAAGTGATTCAACAGAGAGTTGGGATCCTTAGCTATAAACATCCTCATCCTGTGCATGAGGAGGGCATGGGCACGATGGGAGTTCTACAACCCCAGCCGGAGGGCAGCTTGTTTATAATAATAGAAGGAGGAGAGAGAGCCAGCTGAAGCCACAGTTGCTGCTCCTCCCTTTGCTCTTTGCTGTTTTCTGCTGCCATGAACAGCTGCCTTCTCCCATGTGCCACTTACCTGGGAGCCAGCCGAGTATAGACTGAAACCTCCACAAATGGTGAGCTAAATCAGCCTTTCCTTCCTTAAATTCCAGTGTCTGGTATTTTGTCCCAGCAATGAGTAAAAAGTAATTGAGACACTCTCCTTGAACTTTCTGTTGCTTTACACTCTCTCTGTCAAATAGAACAACAAAGAATAATCTTCCTTCCTTATCTACATGTCAGTTCTTCAATATTTGACCACAATTAGCATGACTCCTTTTAGTGTATTTTTTTAAAGTTCCCATAGTTTTTTCTTAAAATACACAACTTTCAGATCCATTGACATCCTGATTCCCCTGTCTGCACTGTGCTTGACACATTTGAAAACACGTTATCTCTCTTACCCACCCACCACTGACTCACCCTGCCCTTGCAGTTGCCTGAAAAGTTCAGAAAACTGTTGTCAGCTTACTTCTGAAGGACTGTGCTGTGTTTATAATGAAAAATCCTAAGACACCATTGGCTTTTCTTCTTGTAGCAAACACACCACATGTTTGGTTAATAATTTTTTTTCAAGTAACAAACATATTTGAATTGATTTCAGATAAAAAGTATTGGAGGAAGGGAGAGGCCAGTGAACATTTCTGCCCCTACTATGTTAGAGCTACATCCTGGAAAGCCCCGAGGAACTCCTAGTAACTGCCTACTTCCACATCATTCACAGTATTAGGAAAAAAAAAAGCATTGTATCGCTTTAGGTGAAATGCATGGCTGGCAACCAAATCCAGTCTGTTACATTCCGTATTTGCTCTTCAGCTCTTCTACTTTGTCCACATAAGCTTTCATAGCACTTTCCTTGGCAGTCCCTTTCAGCTGGTTCCAGGCATCCCATCTGGCTTTGCCTTTGAGGTCCAACATCCCAGGCCGCTCCGTATTTACATTGCCCATAGTGGCTTGTTTGTAGTGGCTGTAAATGAATAACATCTCTTGGTCTGATGGTTGGGTCTTGAGGTGCTTAACCTCCTCTGCAGCTTTCTCAAACTCAGCCTGAGACATGCTGGCTGGGTTACAGGAATTCTGCAAAGTCCGCGTGGGCGGTGAGGAGCAGGAAACAAGGCTTGATTAATAATTTTAATACAATTCTTGGCACAGAGTACATTGCCAGAATGTTTATGGTATTAAATTACCTGATGACAAAGATTTCCAGAATTTTTTCATAAGAATCTATTACATTGAGAATTCCTCCTTTCCTTTCCTACTTTATGTAATGATAGTTTGATTGTCCATTTTTTTTAACAAAAGCTTCAAGGTAGGACAAATGCTGGCTTGCTCAGAAGGTATCCAGAATGGTACCTAGCACACAGGAAGGACTTAGTACAAGCTGGTGAACTAGATAAATCAAAATGCAGGGACTTCCACTCATTCCTTTCCAGTTAATTTTTTCAATCAATGAAACCTCTGTATGAAACAAGAAGTTGACTCAATAATAAAGGGTATTATTAAAGAAGTTTGTCAATATGAAAGAACCTTAAAATTAAGCATAATTCTAAAACTTACATGTAGATTTTTGTATGAGTATTTAATGAAGAAATTTGCAATATAAATTTGGTTTTCCCCAGCAATATTAAGTATGTAAAATAAATGGCATCTATGTACATATATATATATTAATGTACATACATATGTTCATAAATATATATAGATATATAGATATGTACATAGATACTCTTTATTTTACACACTTTCTGAAGTGAAGCAGTTCTGGAAGTCCTCTTTCCTGAGTATCTTTAGTTATGCTGCCATGGCTGCCTCGATGTCATAAATTAATTCAACATATTTACTTTCCATGATCATTTTGTTTTCTTTAATCATTTTGTGTATGTGTGTGTGTGTGTGTGTGCGTGTGTGTGTGTGTGTGTGTGTGTGTGCACGTGCATGTGTGGGTATATGTGTCTGTGTGCCCAGCACAGCCCACCCTGGGGGCGGGGCTGGCAAGGCATGTGGTGTCAGGGATTGAACTGGGGCCCCCGTGCACTCAGCTAAGCTTGCCTAAGCAGGTGATTTAGAACGCTGAGCTATCTTGTCAGCCTGTTATTTTGATTTTATGATATAGGCTGATGTCTCACAGGGCAAAATCCAGTGAATAAGGTAGAGGAGGACACACTGAAATGTTTTATGAGCTTTTCACTAGATGGTACTCAGCAGCACTCACTGTTTTGTTTGCTTGCTTGTTGTTTTTGAGCATGACTTTTACAGACACACAAAACAGAACTGCTTTGAAAGTGGCAAGAATGATGACATAAGTGTGTTCAGAGTAAGTATTCTGAGGATTAATGGCAAGACGTCTTTTACTACAATATACTTTTAAATTTTAAACATTTACTACATATTTTGACCATACTTCATATTTGCAATCATAACAGAGTTGCTTATTTTGGGGAACTGGCACACTGGTACAATATATCTATATCATATAAATAAATGGGTAAAATAAAGGAAACAAGAAGGAAAGAATTTTTTACTTAATTCTTGAATTTCAGCTTTGAGATTCAGTTAGCTGAGGTCATATAGAGTTTAGATTCCATATTAATTATGATTCTTAATTCATATGCCCTCTAAATTTAATAAGTGTGCTTGGTTTAGCTTTACTTCAGATATCATGAACACAGTGGGCAGGCTGGAGCCTGGGCTAGAGCCCTGGAGTCCTTGTATTCAGTGGGGAGACTCCAGCCACAGTGACACTGAGCCACAATGGTCCTCAAGCTGAAGCAACATGCCAACTAAGATCTCACCATCTCCCTCAGGGAGGCTTCACAAATGTTTTGTTGAAATCAAAGCACAGAGGCTAGTAAATCTAGTTTTATGGAACTTGTCTTTTTTTCTAGGTCAGAAACAGTCCATTATCAGCATTGTGTTTTATTTGTTTGTTTTGTTTTTTGTACCAGAAGTTGAATTCAGGTTCTTTTTTTTTTTTTTTTTTTTTTTTTTTTTTTTTTTTTTTTTTTTTTTTTTTTTTTTTTTTTTTTTTTTTTTTTTTTTTTTTTTTTTTTTTTTTGTCTTTTTGAGACAGGGTCTCACTATGCAGTTCAGGCTGGCCTTGAGCTCACTTTTGTAGCCCAGGCAGGTCTCAAACTCACACCAATCCTCCTGCCTCAGCCTCCCAAGTGCTGGGATTACAGGCATGCACCACCACGCCTGGCTATGATTCAGGATCTTTTTGTAATGTCTTTGGTACGGGGTCTATAGGACCTCACTACACAGATCAGACTTGTAGTGATCCTTCTGTCTTCAGCCTCTCAAGCACTGGGATTACAGGCATGTGCCACCACACTCAGTCTCAGTCTCAGCCTGCCCTAGGGATGGGACCAGTGTGGCACACAAGGAATCAAACCCAGGTCCCTATGTCTGTCTAAGCAGGTGCTTTAATCCATTGAGCTATCTGACCAGCCCTGAACTCAGGATTTGTGCTTGCCAGATAGACACCTAAGGCACTGAGCTATCTTCTCAGACCATATCAGCAATTTCATGTGTTCAACTTAATTAAAAGCATGCCCCATCAGCTAGCCCTTATTTTGTTAGTTCCCAACTCTTTTCTTAGATAATCTATATTGGTTCTGTCCTGCCATGTCCCAAACCCACCATCTTCCACCTCAAAAACCAAGGTATTGGCCCACATCTTCTCCAATAATTCCAACTTGCCTATGTAACTCCCTCTTTATTTAGGATGCCATTTGGTTTACTCCAGAGATGAAGACCCATTCAGTGCAATTAAAGGGTTTTATCCTACCAATGCCCAAGTATGTCCTCAGCTCTTTTTTCACTCAATTGTGTCTATATTTATAGCCTGAATACTGTCCTCCTTACAGAGACACAAACACACCTACGTGTTCTCAAACCCCTATTCCTCTTGGAGCCAGCTAATGGCACTTAAAGTGCATCAATAAATGTGATCTGTTAAATGTAAATAGCAAAGAGATAGTTTGTACTATTCTATGTACACATTCACTCACCCCTAAGTGTCAAAATGTCCTCAAAGTTAATAATATAAGTAAACAAAGAAGAAGAAATTTCATAAAGCAGGTCTGTATATGACCTTTAAATGATAAATGGGAATTTTAAGGGATCAGTGAAAAACATTATTGAAATAGGTTCAAAGATACTGAATATATGAATTTGAAATGAAAGTATCAACACATAGAATAATTTAAAAGTTATTATGTGCATTATAGACCAAAATTATATTGGAAGGGATCAAGAGGGGAAAAGTTTGGAAAATTGTTTCAGAATGGCTATTACTTTCAAAACCAAATCACATATTTTCTTCTATATGAACAACACAACAATATAAAGAGCAAGATAAAGAACAGATAATGATTAGGGAGATAAATCTTTCTCATAAGGGAAGAAATTAAGAGATGAAGTGGGATGGAAAAGAGTTTGAAAAAGGAATTGAAATGTGTCTCACCTATGTACCGACTCCCATAAGGAATGTAGCCACTGTGTATTGGGAGCATATGCTAATAAAAAAAAAATCCCCAAAAGCCGGGCGTGGTGGCTCACGCCTGTAATCCCAGCACTCGGGAGGCTGAGGCAGGAGGATCGGTGTGAGTTCGAGACCAGCCTGGGCTACAAAAAGTGAGCTCAAGGCCAGCCTGAACTGCACAGTGAGACCCTGTCTCAAAAAGACAAAAAAAAAAAAAAATCCCCAAAAATTAACTTCATATATTTTATGCTGACATGATTACATCTACAGAGCTCAATCATTTAAAAAAAATCACTCTGAGCTTTCTTGAATGGCTGCTGTTGCTTTATGTCATGATCATTGCTGAAAAAACTTTGTCAAATGAAGAGAATTTTTAATAAAAAAAAATAAAGCTGATACCTAAAGTTGTATGTAGTAGTATTCTAATATAATTCTAGTGTGTTATACAATTCTAGGTTTTCAATCTGTGTATCAATCTAGGTTTTACAAGAGGAACAAATATAACACAATATGTACAAATGTATAAGAAACTATGAGATTAGCTTATGGTGGTCAGCCCAGAGTCAGATGAGGAAGCATGCAGAGGGTGCCTGCACACCAGAGACTGAAGGATTCGGTCCAAGGTCTGGAGCTCAACGCAGTGTTCCATGCAAGCCCATATCAGGAGGCTGATGGGTCTGCAGTGGAAGGCTGATGAGTCCACACCAGAAGGCTGAAGGGTCCAAGGCGGAAGCCAAAGAGTCTGCACTAGAAGCCAGGAGACGATGTCCAAGCTGACTGTGAAGACCAGAGCTCTTCCAAGGAAATGGGACTCTATCCTTTCTCAGTCACCCTTTATATCCTTTAAGTGATGCATCACTCTAGGGCGGGGCCTCCGTAGGATGTGGAATTGCTGGGTCAACTTAGTTATGCTTTTAACTTCTCAAATTGACACAATGTTTCAACCACTACACCTAGTTTTTAAAACATAAAATGTAACATTCTATTCAAGTATTCTGTAGAAACACTTTTCTAGCTTTGATTTTTGTTCATTTATTATTTTAAAATTCTTAACAGAGTTCAAAAGTTTAGAGTGTGAAAAAAGAAAGTGCAGGAATGCTATATTACTAATGTGTTTGCCATTTTTTAAATACATAGAAGTAGTCTTATTAAAAAAAAAAAAAAAAAAAAAAAAAACTACCTAGAGCTGGGTAATAGCTCAGCAGCAGCACAGCACCTGCCTGGCAAGCTCAAGGTCCTGAGTTCAACTCTTGATACCAAAAAAAAAGCAACTAGATCTGCACTAATCAGATAAAATACCTAATAAGTATCATATTAAGTCAAAGAAGAAGGGAGCTTATAGCCTTACGATTATCTAAAATTAGAAATGAGATTATTCTTAAATGTCTTGGCACACGAACCTTGGCCCCAAAGATTTCAAATGAGCTGTATTAAATAAGTGATTCTCTCTAATGGGCAGATCACCCTGGACAGGCAGTGCTGCTGGCACATAACTCACAGGCCGCTTTTCACGCCAGCAAAGTAATGCTGTGCTCTTTCTACTTGCAAATGAGGTTTCTGGACTGTTTCTGTGGCTCATTAAGCTATCAGCTACTCATGTTCTGTACTTCGTGTTTTCTCCAAAGCACTCTGCTTCTCATTCCCGCTGAGCCATGCCCCTGCTCATCAGTAATAACACTGTGTGTTCAGAAAAGGGAGGAAGCCCCGCTAGCCAACCTATCCAGGTGTGATCTAAAAATGCACAATAGAAGAACAGCCAGATCTACAGCTTTCAGCTTTCAATTGGACTTGGGGACCAAGTACAGATTTGAGTTTTCCTTTAACTTGAAAGCATTTTACAGCACCGTGCTCACTTTAAAGTGGCCAACTTTCATATGTAGAATTTCTGGGTTCACAGCTGCTTCTCATTTTTAGATAATCAGGAAGCACGTGTTTGGCCTATTGCCCAAATTACTTTCAAAGGCAGCTCCTAAGAAGGACCAAAAACTAGCACAAAGGTGACAAGATGACTTTACTGGCCACGAAACCTTTGTCCTAATGCCTTTGTCAGCTACTTTCTGTTACATGAGAGATTCTCTTGACTTATTTGATTTTTTACTTCTAATATCAGTTCCAGGTTATTATAAATACTATTTCAAAAATCTCTAGAAAGCCAGAGATCAGGTGATATTGCCCTGGAAATGCCCAGACCTTAATTCCAGCTGCAAAAATTAAAGTCAACTTCGTGTTTTCTCCAAAGCACTTTGCTTCTCATTCTGTGCTCTGTCCTTTAGAGAAATGTTTACCCTGCTGTTTAATAAATTAATAAAAGATAAAGATATGAGCTATTTAAATTTGTAATGATGAATTTGTCTCAAAAGAAACCATGACATTGCACAAATATTCTCCTATTCTCCAAAAACTACTTATAACTATTTACTAGTCTGTAGATTGGGAAAAAGAAACACTAAACCTTTCAGAGATTACTAAACATCATCCCTACAGTGATACTAACTTTTAGAAATCTAAAATGCCACTGCAAGCTTTGTAGTGTCCATAAGATCTAGGTCATAAGTCACAGTCTTATATCAATTCCAAATTACAATGGACCCCACCTCATCCACTGAGTGACCTTTCAGCTATCCCCCATTGTCTGAATATGTAATTGAAATAAACACTTGGCAACTAAGAAAAATCCTCATAGAGTGAGAGCCACTATAAGCTCCTCTAATATGCATACTCCAGAACATGCAATAAGCATTCTGTGAGCCTCTAGCAAGAAGTCAGGCCCTCACCCTTCATAGAAAACATATTATGACCACTATTTTACACATACAAGCACCAGAAAGGCAAGTTAAACTACTTGATTGAGGGGCTGATAAGACAGCTCAACAGTCTAAAGCACCTACTTAGGCAAGTGCAGGGACCATAGTTTGATCCCCAGCACCACATGTCACACCAGTCCCATCCCCAGGGCAGGCTGAGCCACCCACACACATACCAAAAAAAAAAAAAAAAAAAAAAAACCTGCTTGATTGACTTTGAGTAGCTAATAAGCAGCAGAGCCAGAATCTGAAATGCACAATCTTACTTCTAAAGTCTGAGTAACTTTGGCACCATGAGAACTAGATCAAATCAGAGAAAGGAATCAGTTCAGAACTAACTCCCTGACTCAAAATACAAATCTCCTTCAATTCCACTCTTCAACACATCTGTCCATTGACAGTCGAGTAAGCTTTTAAGATGGCATCATACTTTTTGGCTGAGAAACTCAACACAAAGGAAACAACAGAATGTAAAGACAACTTACAAAACAGGAAAAAAGAATTTTCCAGCTACACACTGGATAGAGAGCTAATGCCTAGAATGGCTCAAATGGAGGGCTCAAAAAATTAGACACCCCCTTTGCAAAAATATTACAGGGACCAAAGAAAAGTGGGCAACTGAAACTAATAGTTCTCAGACGTAGTTTCATTGGCCAATAAATAAATGAAAAAAATATTCAATATCTCTGGCCATTAGAGAAATACAAGCTAAAACATTGCTGTAAGAAATTCCATCTTACCCTGTAAAGAATGAATATCATCAAGAAATCAAACTATGAAATGTTTGTGAGGCTATAGGGAAAAAAGCACTGTTCCACAGTGTCAGTAGGAATGTAAACTAGTATAACCACTATGGAAAGCAGTACAGTGGTTCCTCCAAAACCTAAAAATAAAAATTCCATTTGACTCAGCACCCAGATTTTCCCCTACCAACTGCCTACAACCAATGTATTTCTTATATACAACACAAATAAAAAGTAATTTTTTCTATAAGTTTAAACAAAAGAAAAACTGATAAAAATGATAATGAAAACATTACTGAGTATAAAACCATAATGTATGCACACACTATTTTGTGTGTGTGTGTGTGTGTGTGTGTGTGTGTGTGTGTGTGTCTTTTTGAGACAGGGTCTCACTGTGCAGCTTAGGTTGGCCTTGAGCTTTTGTAGACCAGGCTGGTCTCAAACTCATCCTGCCTCAGCCTCCCAAGTGCTGGAATTACAGGCATGCACCACCACGCCTGGCTACAGACACACTATTTTTAAATGGACCCTAAGATTTGCAAATATTAGCTCAGACTCATGAGAATGCAAAAGCAGTTTTCTTTCTTTTATATAGTGTTATTTGTTCTCTACAATATATCTTATGAACATTGTTATCATATCTTAATAATAAATATTAGGTTATGTCAAAAAGTAGTTTTTAGACTTTGCATGAGAGAATTGTTCAATTTCCAAAGATTTATTCTATGGAAAATAATTTTTAATGCATTTGATACAGGTTCTCAATATGCCACTTGGACTCGGGGATCCTGCTGTTTTCAGTCTTCCCAGCACTAGGGTTATAGGCATGTGCCATCATGCCCGGTCTCAGTGGCCAGATCAATTTGCCTGGGGCTGGGGCTGCCACAGCATGGTAGTGCCAGGGATCAAACCCCAGTCCCTGTGCTTGCTTAAGCATATGGGAATTTTTTCAGAGAGGTTTACAAAGAAAATTTTCATGATCAATTATAAACACAATGTTATTTCCAGTAAGAGGCAAAACTGACACTGTCACATAGAACCCACATACAAATTCAGCTATAGCCCTCTTGATTAGTTCACCTATATTGATAATGCCTTAGAAAATTTGTCCCAAGGCTGGGGATATAGATCAGTGGCATAAACACTGTCCTGGCAAGCACAAGGTCCTGAGTTCAATCCCCAGTATGGGAAAAATAAATAATAATCTTTGTGGCCACCCTGATAGTTCAGTGGACTAAAGCACCTACTTAGGCAGGCACAGGAATC
This sequence comes from Myocastor coypus, assembly GCA_004027025.1. Lineage (NCBI taxonomy): Eukaryota > Metazoa > Chordata > Mammalia > Rodentia > Myocastoridae > Myocastor > Myocastor coypus. The sequence goes on from PVJA010021146.1 coordinate 27,579, forward strand.
AGGGTTTGATCCCCAGTGTGCTGCCAGCCCTGTCCCCAGAACGTGCTGAGATGGTGATTGAGGCTGAGCCTGGTGGTAGGTGCCTGTATCCTAGCACTTGAGAGTCTGATCCATGTAGTGAGACCCTGTAGACCATGAGAAAAAATAAATTTGTCCCAAATCAATGATTCAAAATTCTTATTTCAGTTCCATGAGAAAAAGAAAATCAACTAGCCTCTTTGTTTCAGTCCCTTTCCCTGAGTTAATTTTTGTTTAACTAAAAAGCAATTTGACCTCCATCCCCAAATGCTCTCCTTCTCCCTGCATTCAGCTCAGGGAAATAGATTGCAATAATTGAAATCACGCACTCATTTTAGTCACATCCAATATTTTTAATCTCTCATCTTGTCAGGAGAGTATATGAATCATAGAAAATCATTAATACATTGCAAGAAAATGTGTATGGACAGATGAAAGCCTAGTTCAGTTTGTTACCCAGGTTAACATTGTGATGAGCCCTAGGGATCCATTCTGTTCAGACCAAGCCAACAAGTTATACTGACTCATTCAGTGTAGCGTACAGAGAGAAGGTCTCCTGTTCTGCTACTGGGCCTTCCTCTCTTTGTCACCAGATTCTGCAGAAATTGCACTGCTTCAGGATCACCGTTACATTCTCACATTGCCCAAGTCAGCCTTTACATCAACCCAGTATTCATTAATGCTGGACAGATTAACCTACATCATGTGCATGCTCACTTGGTGTGAAACAAAAGTTGTTCTCAGCAGTGTAGGGTCTCTTCTTTGTTTTTGACCAACAAAAAATAAAACTATTTTTTTCCTAGATAGAATATGCTATCACTAGATGTGCTGGTGATCTATGTACAAGACAAAGTAAGCTTTCTTCCTTTGGTTTCAGATCTAAACTCATGTAACTTCTCTTTTCCCAAAACCCACAGGATCATTTGAGTTTTTCTGGTTGCTCTCTCTTGTTTGATTCAAAAATACGAGATATAGGCTTTTTCCTTAAGACCTGGTCCTGGGTCAAGTAAGCAATCCCAACGTGGCACTGAAAGGGCAGCCAAAAGCTTCCCACCAAAACCTTCTCTTCTATAACTCTCCCAGATTCCAGAAAAGTCACACCAGTGTTTATTGCTTTGGGCATAATTTCTGAGAGCTTCTGATAAAAAAGGTAAGAGTATAACAGAAATGCAAATTTTAAAAACACTGAGAAAGCGCTTAGGAGGACTCTGGGTGGTGCTCAGGACTCTAACAAGTTACAAATCAGTGGGCCCAGCACACACAGGTGTGGCAATTTCCTGGCGCCCGGTCCAACCATTAAGGACTTCGGAGGATTCTGGGTGGCCCACAGGACTCTGGTAAACTCTGACTATTGGCCCCCAGGGCCCAGGTGTGGAGCTTGTACTGGCACCGGTCCTTTCAATTCCATGGGATGTGTTCTAGAAATGCACATGCTAGTTAAGCTGAGATTTGTTACCAACAAGAGATACATCCCCTGTAACAGGACATTGTGCTCTGAATCAAGTTCATGAGTTTGACCTTCAGTGAAGTGGTTAATGAATACATTTAACAATTGTACTTAAATTACCTACAAATTTCAAATGGCACCAAGCAAAATGGAAGTAAAACAGAGGTGTTCTCTCAGTTACTGAAAGGAGATTAGAAAGTTTTCCCACTGATCTGGAAAAGTGGTACCTAGGAAATACAGAGGCCAAACAGTTATTATTTCTATACCATTTTCCCTTTGGCTTCTCTCAAAAACAGAAAGAAATTTCTGTGGGAAAGTAAATTAGAATTATGAGATAATGGCTTAAGCAGTATGCTCTAGAAGATGTAGTTAAAGAAATGATTCGCCAGCCCTAGCTCTGCCTTCCCTTAAGATCACCAGAGAGACTTGACTACCACAGCAACTTTCAGGAGCCTTTAGGAGCACTACCCTGTGCCAATCCACCATCAAGAGAAACTTGCACATCTCCAGTCTCACTCACCACCATCAGATCCTTCTTTTTTTCTTTTATTAATGTGTTTGGTACAGGATCTCACTACACACCTCAGACTTGTAGTGATCCTCCAGCTTTCAGCCTCCCCAGTGCTAGGATTACAGGCATGCCCCACCATCTCTGTTGCTCACTCAGCATGCCCCAGGGGCAGGGCTGGCACTGCATGTGGTGCAAAGGATCAAACCCTGGTCCCCGCACTTGCCTAAGCAGGTGCTTAGTTCACTGAGCTATCTCATCACCCCTATCAGATCCTTCTTGAACTTTGGCGGTCCCCCACCCCTTAAAATGGTAGAAATCACATTGTATGACTGTCAGACAAAGGACTCCAATTTAGAACATACAAAGAATTTTTAAAAATCAAGCCTCCAAAATTCAAACACCTAATCCAGAAATGGGCATCTGAGATGAATACACAATTCACAAATGAAGAAACACAAATGGCAAAGAAATATATGAAAAAATGTTCAACATCATTGGTCATTCAAGAGATGCAAATTAAAACAATGCTGAGATACCATCTTGTACCAGAAAAAAATGGCTATCATCAACAAGCCAACCAATAAAAACTGCTGGAGAGGCTGTGAGGAAAAAGGAGCCCTTCTCCACTGTGGGTTGGAGTGTAGGTTAGTACAACCATCATGGAAATCAGTATGGAGATTCCGCATAGAGGTAGAATTGGAGGTCCCATTCAAGCCAGCTATTTCCTCTCTATATATTTTTTCAAGAAAAACTGAAAATATCAAACCACAGTGACATGTGCACCAATGCTTATAGCAGCGTAATTTGTCATAGCTAAATCTTGGAAACAACCAAATGTGCATCAACTGATGAGTGGATAAGAAATATATGGTATTTTTACACAACGGAGTACTGTCCAGCTACTCAATTTATCCAAAGATAAATTTGAGGCTTTTGTGGATAAATGCATGCAGCTGAAGGCTATGTTAATAAGTGAAATAAATCTGATCCACATGTGTAAACATCATATAATCTTGCTGGTGTGAGAACATGAAAGAATAATGAAAATCTAAAAGCTACAACAGATATTGTGAAAGGTGAAGAATCTGTTCAATGGGAAGGAAAAACTTAGATGAGGAAAATAACAAATGAAAGAAGGGGGAAAACATGTTTAGGAACATATGCAGAATAGCTTGGGTAATTGTATTGTCGATTTCTGCTGCTCTTTTGAAAGGAGCAGTTAATGCTTAATTTTTTTTTACTGTGACTTTTTCCTTTTGAATTTCTAATGACTTCTTTGTTATTTTTTTCTTTAAAGAAGCTTACATGGGGAAAAAAGAAACTTACACGGTTATATCTGGCAATCTGAACAACTAATTTAAAGATAGTATTGTGTAATATAGTAACCATTGTTGAATTCCTATTACTTTGTTTACTGAAATCTTATATCCTTTCAAATGCTTTTTTTCCTGTCAGGATTTTGTATTCTTTAAAAATAAAAAAAATAACAGATTCACTAAGTAAATTCTCTAAATTGTAATACCCAAAGGTACTCCGTCATGGAAGCTCAACAGACTTTGGAACCACACCAGTCTAAAACGCTAAGAACATTCAGCTCAATGCCAAGAGAAGTTGTGAGAAAAGTATACTACCTCATTAGCAGTTTCTAAATTAGAATTTCAATATACAAAGATTGATAAAAATTAAACAAAAGTGAGGAGAAACAGTTTTCTATGTATTGATTCCTTAAATTCTGTGTCACTTGTACAATCTTGTCATGCCTAGTATTAGTCAAATCATAAAAAAGTTGACAAGACTTCTAATTTTCATCTTTATCTGGTCAAGCACCCCATGTTCATCCCACAGTGAGACCTTTTCTGAGGCTTTTTATTTTTGGTACTGGAAACTGAACTTCGGACCTTGTGCTTGCCTTGCCAGGCTCATGCTGTTAAGCTATATCCCCATCCTTATGAAGCTTCTTACCCAGTGTTTAAGATCCCTTATTGTCACAAAACTCTAGCCCAGCACAAAATTTAGTTCAAATTCTTCTGTAGTAAATACAAACCCCAAATCATCCCCTGAAACAAATACTTGTGAACAGCTGGTGTGGCCCTGTAAGCCTATTGTTCTTCAGTTCCTTCCATGATTTTCCATATAAAGTGCCTACTGGTCTTCATATTCTCCTGATTATCTGTTCCTCACTAAGTCTTTCAAAGGATGCCACTAGGAGATTTGTTCCCAGTGTCCTGCCCTCAGCCACAAGTAGAGGATAAATGACTACCTTTTCCCTTCCAAGTGTTTTTCTTAATAAATCCAGGCCAAAGTATAAGACAAGCAAAACCATACTGCCTCCTGCCTCATCCTGTGGCATGCATTTGGTTTTCCAAACCTGAAAGGGGAACTTTCGTGTCTCTGTTTAAATTTCTACTTAGCCCAGGTCTTCTTTTACCTTCTCAGGTCTTCTAGGTTCTTATTCTGTCATCCAGCAGGTCTTCTAGGGCCTCAGAACTTCTGTTGCTGGCAAGAGAAACAGTGATATCTAGTTGTTTATCTGCCTCAACAAGCCAGGGAACAGGCCTGAGACCTGGGTCTCCTTTTTTTCTATTGAGAATGTTGGCCCAATGCCTTGCGTGGCTTACCAGCTTACATAGAAAGAGATATGCTGCATTCTAAAACTCCAGCACCACATCTCTTTCAAGTGGATGTCATTATTCCAGACATTGCTCTGTTCCTTTCCTTAGGTTTTTAATATGCTGGTCACTTCCTCATAGGATTTCCGACCTTATTTTACAAATTTGCCATTTTGTTATCTCTGTATCCAAATTGACTTAGAGCAGAAACATAGAGTCAAACCTTTATGAAATACTCAAAAGTCAACTTTAACAGAGTGAAATAAAGAGAAAAAAAATCACTAAAGAAACTGTGGCATTAGGCTGGTGAGATAGCTCAGTGGTCTAAAGTGCCTGTTTAGGCAACCACAGAGACTGCGGTTCAATCCCTGGCACCACATGCTATGCCAGCCCCACCTCCAGGGTAGACTGAGCCAGCCATAAAATAAATAAAGTTTAATAATTAAAAAAAAGAAACTGTGGCATAAAGAGAAAGAAAACAGAGGGCAGGCTAGGCTCGTCTGACAATTCCCATTATATTAAGATCCAGGTCAATTGCTCCTACTTTTGAAGCCTTCTCAAATGCATACCAGTATCACAATTGACTTCGCTTCTATCCACAATGAAAATGCCATATGACCATTCATTGCTTTGTAGCCATTGCAGTTATGGTATCTATTCTCGTGGTATCACTGTACTATATTAAGTTAAGCCTTATGTTATTTAAAAATAGCTCCAAGTACAAGATGCTGACAATTTGCATATGTCAAAAAGCAGCCATAAAGTGCTTCCCTGAAGGGAAAAGGTGAAAGTCAATGACTTAAGGACTAAGAATATCACGTGCTGAGGTTGCAAAAATCTCTAGGAGCAGGTCTTTTATGAATTATGAAAAAGACAAAAATTCATACTAATATCTAGGCTCCACCCCCAGTGACCCATGCTCTCTAAACACAGCTTCACCTGCCAACATCACACCCAGCTATAATACCATCAATGGACTACTCTAGTGGTGTAGATCACACATCCCTCAGACCCAGCCAACTCCCCAGAGCCCCATCTATGCATGCATGAGGCTTTGGGGAGACATCTAGATTTAAACTTTAATGCTCAACTTCTGGACTAACTCCCAATTTTATTTGAAATCAATACTGAGATCATTGGCAGGCATTTTGTAAGCTCAGCCTTCTGTCCACTCTCCCACTTAAATATTAAAATGTGCATATAGTCTCTCAAATGCAGACCTTTGAGGTTTCTTCTTTGTACATTATTCCTTGGCAACATGAGCATCAGCTCAGGGAACCATGAGGGCATATTTTATAGCCCTGAATGTGAAAACCCATTGTAAAACTCAGAAGCCTGTTATAATACCACCTCCAATCTCCACTCTGTAATATACCTTTACCATCACTTATTCTGCTTTGAGCATTCAAAGACAATTCCTCATGGCACAAAAAAGAAAAAGCAAAATGTCAGGTGAGAAAATCAGATGCTTTTGCTAAACGTTCAGTATTGTGCCAACTTTTATTTGTTCTCCACCTGGCTTTAACACAGTTCTGTTTTTGTCCCTGTCTTTTTTAACTCTCACTTATAATTTTACCTTTCCGTACACTATTTTTACAAATACACACTAATGACCTTGTTACATTATTGTTATCCTGTATTACTGTTTGTGACTAGATATACCTCCAAAGCTGCACACGACCAAAGGCAGGGTTCTTCAGAGGTAGATAGATCTAGAGTGTGGTCCTGAGATCATGGGTGTGTGATTATGACACAGTCCACTGATTGGTTTGGCATAGTTCTGCCTGGGATTAAAGACTTGAGTGCTACATAATATGTAGCCTGCATAAAATATAAGGAGCAGAAAAGGAGCTAACGTGCCCTCACCTGCAGGATTTGTGTGGACTATTTCTCCTCTCTGATGCTCCTCTGACATGCAAGCCTGCCCTGGAGCCAGATGATTGTGGACTGAAACCTCTACAAACTGTGAGTTAAATAAACCCTTTCTCCTTTAACTCTTGGTGTTGGGTATTTGATCTCAAAAAAAAAAAAGTAAATAAGATTTCCTTATGACACTTATTACTCTTGCAAATTTTAACTCCTTTTGTCTTGAAACCCTTCCTTTGTGCATCCAGGATTAAAGGTCCTGTTGAAGCCAGCAATACCCCTCCTGGGTATTTTTTCAGAAGAACTGGAAACATCGCACCATAGCAATCTATGTGCACCCATATTTATAGCAGCACAATTTGTCATAGCTAAATCTTAGAAACAAACCAAATGTTCAACGACTGAGGAATGGACAAAAAATATGTGATATTTTAATATAATGGAATATTACTCAGCTATAAAAAAGATAAACTTGAAGTCTTTATACTGAATGGATGCATTGGAGACCAAACTTTAAGTGAAATAAATTAGACCCACATGTGAAAACATCACATTTTCTTGCCAGTATAAGAAGCTGAAAGAGAAAATAACTCTGAAAGTTACAATAGATACTGTGGAAATGAAAGAATCTGTCCAATGGGAAAGAAAAACTGCATGAAGAAAAGAAAGGGAAAAAGAAATATATGGATATACACAGTATAGCTTAGATAGTTATACTGCTGATTTCTGCTTGTCTATTGAAAGTAGCAATTAAAGCTTAAATTGTTTTCTCTCCTTTTTAATTTTTTGTCAGTGTTAATTTTTTAGTTTTTAGTTTTATATTTTATTACTTTTAATAAGAAATAACAATGCAACAGTTTCAAAACACGTTAGTAGTACATTCTCAACAATTGATACAATGCATATTGATGTACTCGTAGTAATTACTCAGAGCACAGGCTGTAGACATGATAATTCTTCTAAACACTATTGGTACAAAAAATTTCTTCTCATTGAACTAAGAGAAAGTAGTTGTATACATAGTCCAGTGTTCCATAATTGCAGTGGGTTATTGGCAGAACTGGCAATGTCAGAAGCTGTTGATTTAAGCCTTTTATAGTTCAGCATACTAATCTAGCTTAAGTTTTATGCCTCATGATTAAACATTTCTGCTGGGTGGTTAAGGGAAAGTTAAAGCAAGACCTGTACAACAAAACATATAACTTTTGTATCTCCCAAAGTCAGTCAAATCCTCTCAGGATTTACCCTGAAACCATGTCCAGGGTTTTGTAGAACTTTTGTCAGTGTTAGCTGTCTAGATGTGTTACGGCCTGACCAGTTTGCTTTCTGAGAGAATGTTTTCTCTCTGTGACTCTCCTTAGGCACATTGTACATAATCAATCCCTTTCCTCTGTGGTTTCATAATCTCCTTGGACAGAAAATTTGGGAAACCACTGAGTTATAAGATGTTACAGCACAGGTTTTCTTACGTCTTGAGTCCTCACTGACCTTGAAGGGCTAGGGCCAAAATACTGGCTATCCTTGTAGCCCTTCTTTTCGTCTAGTTTTTGGTCTGTAAATTTACATTCTTAACCCTCCAGAAGAGAGGTTTGGTGATACTATTACTCTATAACATAGGTATTTAAGCTAAACATCCCTGTCTTTCTGAATAGCAAATGTCTGAGGCTTAACTTGGAATCTGTATTTTCCATCAATCATTGATATTCTAATAAATCTCTATAGAATGTGATAAAAGAAGTTACACATTTTTACACAGAAATTTAGAAATCTTAACATACACAAAATTATATCCAGTCAATCCTATGGCATTTTTCCTAGTTTTTACTCTCATTTAACACCCTTTTTTGTTTTCTTGTAAACCAATCATTTACTTGAGAGAGAGTATAGTAGTAACTGAAATTACATTAGAAGCAGCACACATCTAAAAGATCACAATGACAGACATTCCAGCCATAGTTTTAGTTTTACACACTGCTATCCTCCATGTGAAAAAGTTTTTGGGAGATTTTAGGACCATTGTCAAATTCATCCTGTGTATATAAGTACATGGTTTTACTCCTGCCATGCTTCCTATCTTTTCTGCTTGCA
>PVJA010021147.1:0-35738 GCA_004027025.1 Myocastor coypus
TGTAGCTAAAATTCTTAATCATAGCATTTCTAAAATTCTTGTAACTTTCCCCACACTCACAAGAAATGGTTTGCCAACTTACATGTGTTTGCTTTGTTTTCTTTCCAACCTTTTGTAAAATAAAGGTAAGAAAGAAAGAAAGAAAGAAAGAGGTATCTCTAATGGCTTGAGCAGACCTCTGATATTTTGAACATCTATGAGCTGCGTACTTAATATTTGGATGCTATTGGATGATTTGTTTTATTACCTAATTGATAAAATCATGAGGTGTTTTAATGTGAGCTTAGCTGTGTGTTCACACTGTCAGGGGATGTGTGGTTATAGTTCTGTGGGGTAAAGGATTTTTCAGAGTTCACCAGCTTGTGACAAGTTTAAGCTAACATGAGAGTTAAGCACCTAAAGAAACAATGAAATAAAAAAACTATGAAGTATTGAGAAATAAATAAGAAATGTGTAGGGCCTATATAAAGAAAAAGTATTCAATACTGTTAATATAAATAAAGATGCTTTTACATAGAAGAGAATAATTTTTATAAGCCAATGGTTGGAAATCCCACATAAATAACTACATGCTTGTCATCCCAGGGCTCTAGGAGGCTGAGGCAGGAGGACTGTAAGTTTGAGCCCATTCTAGGGCACTTTAGTAATTTAACAAAACCCTATCTCAAAGGTAAATTAACTAACTGAAAGGACAGACATGGAAAAATACACATAAAATTTTGGCATTATGAAAAATAAATTTTAAAAAGCTAATAGAATGAGAGATATTTTGTAGCATATACTACAGAGAAAAAAATACAGTATCCAGTAGACATCAAGAATTATAAATCCATTAGAAAAGGATCCATAGGGAAATGAGAAATCTGAACAGTAAATTTAAAAAAAAAAGAAATATAGGTATTAAACAAAAATGTTTCTTCAACTTACCAATTATAGAAATTAACATGAAAAGAATAGTCAATTTTATCTCCATTATGAAGAAACTATAAAATAATGACATCCAGAGATGAAGAAAATATGAAGAAAACAGTTTCTTTCATGTGATTGGCAGAGCAGTGAATTTATAAAATATTTTTGGGTGACAATTTGGTGCTGTCTCTCCAGAATTACAATACCCATCCTCATGAGCAATTCCTTTTCCAGGAACCTGTTCTGCAGAATCATACAATGCACGAAGTATATGCACTTAAAATTTTATCAGTGGAGGGATAGTTAAATAAATCATGAAATGCTGCATATCAGTTAAAATATTGAAAGGGATTTATATTTTCCGACATTGGGAAAACCTTCAAAATGTATTTGAGAATGAAAACATCAAGTTGAAAATCTATGACAATGATAGGTAGCATTTGTGTTGAGACAAAAACTCCATATTGTGAGTGAAAGGTCTAGTTACTTGTCGGTATCTTTTTTTCTGTCTTCATTAGTACCTGAAGTAAAACATACCTAACTAAAAGACCATGGACCAGCACCCCTCGTACTCAAGGGTGCCAAATGTTAAACTGCTACCCCATATTATGCTAAGAACTAAGTTATTAGGACAATCTTCTGAGAAGGCTGATTGAAAGAAACCGATCATCAAAGTAATGTCTTTTTGCTTTTCCACCTTTTCTCCTGTTTTGAATAAGGACATGACAGCTGGAACTCTAGCAGCCACTGTGGACCCTAAGGAACTAGAAGCCAATAATAAGAATGGCCAATCTGAAAATTTGGAAGAGTCTGGGTCCTGGATAATTGTGGAGCTTCCTCAATGGCCACCTTAGGGATACTTTTAAAGTAAACTTCTACTTTGTTTATGTTAATACTCAACACATGCACACACACACACACACACACACACACACACACACACACACCCTTTAAAAAAGAATATTGTGAGGCCGGCAGGATGGCTCAGTGGTTTAAAGCGCCTGCTTAGGAAAGCTTAGGCAGCTTCAGGGACTGCGGTTCGATTCCCGGCACCACATGCTGTGCCAGCCCTGCCCTCAGGGCAGGCTGAGCCGGCCATAAAAATAAATAAACAAACAAAAGTTCTGAAACAAGAAAAAAATAATAAAATTTAAAAAAATAAAATTTAAAAAAAGAATATTGTAAGGTTATGATGGCAGTGGATGTCTCTGGGAAACACTGATAATTTTTAGGTTTTGTTCTATTTTCTTAGCAAATGGATCATTAAAAATTAGAATGGGCCGGCAAGATAGTTCAGCAGTCTAAAGTACCTACTTAGTTCAAGCTATAGGCAAACTCAGGGACCGTGGTTCAATCCCTGGCACCACATGCTGCACCAGCTCCACCCCCAGGGCAGGCTGAGCTGGCCATAATATAAATAAATAAAGGTTAAAAAAGAAGAAAAAGATTAGAACGTGATTCATCAAAAGTTATTTTCAAGAAATAGCTGCAGAACAGAGGAGAGAATAGAAAAAGGAGAGAGGGAAGATATGAAGCTCAGAGATCAGGGGAGAAAGAGACAGAGAGAAGAGAGGGAGGGAGAGAGGGGAAAAGGAGAAAAGAATGAAAAAGGAGGAGAAGATGGTGATAGGGAAGAAGAGGAAGAAAAAGAAGAGGAAGAGGAAGAAGAGGAGGAGGAAGAGGAGGAGGAGGAGCAGGAGGAGGATGGGCCGGTGAGATAGTTCAGTGATTTAAAGTGCCTGCTTCGGTAAGCTTAGGTAACCATAGGGACTGTGGTTTCATCCCTGGCACCACATGCTGCGCCAGCCCCACCTCCAGGGCAGGCTAAGCCAGCCATAACATAAAATAAAGTTTAAAAAAGAAGAAGGAGGAGGAGCAGGAGGAGAGGGAGGAGGAGGAAATAGTAGAAATGGCACTTGTAGTCTAGGCTGGACTCTAATTCTCCTGCCTCTGCCTCCTAGAGTGCTGGGACTACAGGGGCATGGACCACCATGCTCAGCTCTCTTTCACACCTTTAAATTTTGTATATAAGACATTTATCCCAGCAATAATAAAGCTTACATCAGTACAAGAATTAAGGTACCCAAGGGCTACACAAGAGTTGGCAATTTTGTAGCAAAGAGCCCACCATTACCAATTTTCTACCCATGGCAGACATCATTAGTCAATCTTGGAACAACTTCCTATTGAGCCTCTACAAAGTTTCTCTGCAGTAGAGCAGCCACTATCAATCAATTATACCTAGTATAAACAATGAAATCATTTGACACCCCAGGATTCTACAGCTCTTCCCTGTGGATGTGACCTGTGGGGGTGGCCATGAGTTTCCCAGGACGAAAAGGTTTTTGTTATCAGAATATCACCCCATTGTGCAGCTCCCTGAGAGCTCTCCTTGGTGCTGAAAATCGCCCTGCATTTCCCTTATAGGACCCTGGACTTTGCTGTTTACTGACAGCCACCCTTATTCACAAGGACTAAATTTCCCATTTGCCAGAGAAGCATCTTTTAGACAAATGGAATCCAGGATCTTTTAAGGGACGAGAAAGATCAGTTTGGGCAATAAATACTTCTAAAAGAAATGTGCTATCGGGGCCCGGCGGGATGGCTCAGTGGTCTAAAGCGTCTGCTTAGGAAAGCTTGGGTAGCTTCAGGGACCACGGTTCGATCCCCGGCACCACATGCTGCACCAGCCCTGCCCTCAGGGCGGGCTGAGCCGGGCATAAAAATGAGTGAATAAACAAACAAAGGTTCTGAAACAAGAAAAGAAAAAATAAAATAAAATAAAAATTCTTAAAAATAAATAAATAAATGTGCTATCAGTAGACAAGACCAGAGTCCAGATAACTGCAGGAGTCAGCTTCAGAGAAGCCGTCATAAGCATCAAATCATCCCACAAACAACAAGGTTGCCAACCCAAGCCCATCTTTGGGCATCAGAGGGCCTTGCCCTCAGGGATGGGATATCAGAGCCAAATGCAGGCACCAGCAAAGGCAACTGAGAGGGAATCACATGGCACCGTGGACTAAATGTGCTTCCCTAGAACTCACACGTTGAAACCTTAATCCCAAATGTGATGCTGTAGGGAAGTGAAGGCCAGGTGTGTGGTGCACACTTGAAATCCCCTCATTTCAGGAGGCTGAGGCAGGAGGATCGGAAGTTTGAGCCCAGCCTGAATAGCTTAGCAATTTAAAGAGGCTCTGTCCCAAAATAGAAAAGGAGATGGGAATGTAAAGACACCATGTTACAGCGATCCACGCATAGCTATGTTTATAGTAGCACAATTCATAATGGCTAAAACTTGGAAGTGGCCTGTATGTCCATCAACAGAGCAATGGATATAGGAAACATATTGTTTACACACCAGTAGAATACTACTCTCTGTAATAACTTTTTTTTTGTCTTTTTGAGACAGGGTCTCATTATGCAGTTCAGGCTGGCCTTGAGTTCACTTTTGTAACCCAGGCTGGTCTCGAACTCACACTGATCCTCCTGCCTCAACCTCCCAAGTGCTGGATTACAGGCATGAGCCACCATGCCCAGCTCTCTCTGTAATAACTTTGAGTCATCTGTAGAAAAATCTTGAAGTCATAAGGACTAGAGAGATGGCTCAGTGGTCTAAAGCACCTGCTTAGGCAAGCTTAGGCAACTGTAGGAATCATGGTTCGATCCCTGGCACGACATGCTGTGCCAGTCCCACCCCCAGGGCAGACTGAGCCGGCCATTGAAAAAAAAGAACATAATGTTAAGCGAAATAAATCAAACACATGATATGTAATATCATAGTTTCTCTTATATGAGAAACCCAAAGCATAAATAAAAAAATTCAAGAATAAAACAAGAGTAAGAGATAGATCATACAGAACAGAGATATCTTTCAAGAAAGGGAAGGGCACCAAGAGATGGAGGATCGAAGAGAGAGGGAGGGGACTTCACAAGAATTAAATAAGATGTGTTGTGTATAACACATCCCGACTCCCCTCAGGGATGTAATCATTGTGTAGTGCAAATGTGCATGAATAAAAATTTAAATTTGGGTAACAAAGAAAACAGAAAAAAGAAAGGGAGGGGGGCTTTTGGTATGGTTAGGTCATGAGCAAAGAGCCATCATGGATGGAATAAGAGGGCAGGCAGAAAGCCCCTCATGCCCTCTGCCATGTAAAAAACCACAAGAAATTGGGGGGGGTGCACACCTGTGACAAGGCTGAGGCAGGAAGACTGCTGGGAGTTCAAGACCAGACTGAACTACAAAGTGAGCTCAAAGCCAGCCTGAACTAGTGAACTACACAGTGATACCTTGTCTCAAATTGAAAAAAGAGGACACAAGACGGTGCTACCGTGGACTAGGAAGTGGCTGTCACCTGATAGTGAACCTGTGGGTGTCTTGATCGTGGTAGGAAAGAAGTGCCTGCTGCTGAGGCTATGCAACCTCCAGTGTTCTGTCACAGAAGCCCAGACAGCCCACTAAGACACACTGACATTCATTAAATTCTAACAGACAGAGCTCTTCTGGTTTGTGAGTATCTATTTCTTTATGGACGGTTTGTAATAGTGTGACAGGAATGAGTGAGATAAGAGTTATGATCCTGTCCAGCAGCAGAGGACAGCAATCGAGAATGGAATCTGCTGATTGCAGCCCTCAGGGACCTTACAGCAATGTCTTCTGGTGCCTGGGACCTCCTGAGAGTGTGACCAGGCAGGGTACTGGCCAAGGGCACGGGGCCCTACATGGGCACCGCATGGGTTGGTTGCTAAAATGCATATAGTTTCCCAAAGAGCAGGGGTTGAATTGCTCACAGTCCCCTGGGGTCCCTTCTAGATCCGTTAAAGACTCCAAGACACAGAGCTTTCTTTTTTTTTGTCTTTTTGAGACAGGGTCTCGCTATGCAGTTGAGGCTGGTCCTGCGCTCACTTTTGTAGCCCAGGCTGGTCTCGAACTCGCACCAATCCTCCTGCCTCAGCCTCCCAAGTGCTGGGATTACAGGCGTGAGCCACCACGCCCGGCAAGACACAGAGCTTTCTTGGGTGTCCTGCTCAGGCCCCTTGCTGGCTAGAAGGAGCTTTACTTCCTTGCCTTTCTTTCATTTTCTTACCTCTATATCTTCTAAATTGATTTGTTTGTGCCCTAGCTCCTTCATCCAAGGTTCTTTCTTTCTTTCTTTCTTTCTTTCTTTCTTTCTTTCTTTCTTTCTTTCTTTCTTTCTTTCTTTCTTTCTTTCTCTCTCTCTCTCTCTCTCTCTCTCTCTCTCTCTCTCTCTCTCTCTTTCTTTCCTTCCTTCCTTCCTTCTTTTTCTTTTTTTCAGTACTGGGGATCAAACTCAGGCCCTTGAACTTCCCAGGCAGGTGCTTGTACCACTGAGCTATATCCCTGGACCCCCAAGGTTTCATTCTTCATCTCTGCAGGATGTGACCCCATCATTCTGGTAACAGTAACACATGTTTTTCTTTAAAAATAATATATGGCCAACATAGGACATTGAGAAGAAAAAAGAATAGAAGCAAGGGAGGAGGGATGTTGCCCATAATCTATAGAGAATTTTTTTTAATGTACTGGAGATTGAACTAGGACCTTGTGCTTCCCAGGCAGGCGCTGGTGCCACTGAGCTATCTCCCTAGCCCCACAGTCTTGGTTTCTATTCTGGCATGTTTATTTCAGTCTTTTTTCTCTTAAACACTGACATACTTGAAGTAATCCTGTTGGGGCTCAGAAAACTATGCAGCAAAGTTTGGCCCTTCTTCTTCTTTTTTTTTTGGTTTATTTTTTGTTTTTTTGCAGGACCGGGGTTTGAACTCACAACCTTGCACTTGGCCAGGCAGGCACTTGTGTCATGGGAGCTATCTCACTGGCCCCTGTTTTTTTTTTTTTTTTTTTTTAGTCATGGTCTTGCTATGCAGTTTGGGCTGGCTCTGAACTCACTATATAAACCAGGTTGTCTTCAAAATCATGGAACCTTCCTGCCCTGCCCTGGCCTTCTGAATGCTGGGATTACAGATGTGCACACCCAGCTGGTGAATTGGCACTAAAGGACTTTGGAAAGTCCCAGAAGCAAGTACTCCCTCTCTCTCTCTCTCTCTCTCTCTCTCTCTCTCTCTCTCTCACCTTTTTCTGTCCTCATGGCCACCATCTCTCCCCCAACACGAGTCATAGAAATGAGAATTCCTTTTTTCCTAGGCAGGTTGCAGAAACTAGAAGCTCTATTCCGTAAAGCAAGCCCTCAAACCTCAGAAGAGTCACTGTGTCCCTTTCCCTTTTTCTGTTGAAGACTCTCACTGCAAAGAAGTCCTGGCCCCTCCCTAAGAGGAAGGAACTGGAACAGACAAACCATGACAGTTGGGTCCACTCTGTTTTGAGCCTAGGGATCTTATGTCTTGTCCTGTCTGACTTTCACTGTAGTTCGAGTGATGGGTAAGAGGCCAGAGGGCTGAGGAAAGAGATCAAAGTCTCATCTTCCACTTTCTCCCCCCCCTGGGAGTTGTCTGTGTCCCTTACTGACATCTATACCCCTAGTCTGATGGTCCACCCTATGCCTGCTTCCTGCTCCCACACCATTACCAGTCTAGAACAAATGCACTGTTGGTTGTCACTTTTCCTGAACTTGGTGACTTCTGGTCCTGGACAGCCTAGAATTTGGTTCAACTTCACAATTTCAGAACACAGACTGTCTTGCAAAATCAGACTCATTTCAGATACTTGCTGCAAATTTTGGGGTACCCAAGGCACCCTCTCATGGGACCAGCTAGCTACAAACATGGGGATTTCCGTTGCTCCTTCAGATTCAGTCATTCTAGAACATCTCACAAGATTCAGGACAGCATCTTATGTACAATTAGCAAGAAGAAAATCTTGGCACTCGGGCCCGGCGGGATGGCTCAGTGGTCTAAAGCACCTGCTTGGGAAAGCATGGGCAGCTTCAGGGACCGCGGTTCGATCCCCGGCACCACATGCTGCGCCAGTCCTGACCTCGGGGTGGGCTGGGCCGGCCATAAAAATGAGTGAATAAACAAACAAAGGTTCTGAAACAAGAAAAAATAAATAAATAAATAAATAAAAAAGAAAATCTTGGCACTCAACTCTGGAAGGCTGAGGCACAAGAGCTTCAAGTTTGAGTTTAGCCTGGGCAACTTAGTGACTTAGCAAGTTTCTGTCTCGAAATAAAAATTAGGAGCAGGGGCCATAGCTCAGTGGTCTAAGCACTAGCATGGCAAGTGCAAGGACCCAGTTTCGATCCCCAGTACCAAATGTCATGCTGGCCCAGCCCTGGATACACCGTGCTATCCACCAAAACCAAGCATGGTAGCGTGCACCTACATTTCCACTGCTGGGGAAGCTGAGACAGGAGGATCACTATAAGTCAGAGCTATATCAGCAAGAACCTGTGCCAAATACATTTAAAAAAAAATAAAAATAAAAATTAGGTAAGAAGGGCTAGAGTTGGATCTCAATGTGAAGACCCTGGGTTTGACCCTCAGGGGGGAAAAAAAAGATAAAATAAGACAAAGAGACACAGAGACACACAAGCAAAGCTTGGGCGGGTCCAAATGCTAAGTTCCAAGGACTTCAGGCGCCTGTAACCTCTTGTGATACACAATGGTCTGTGACAATCTGTATGGTATTGCCACCCAGGGAAGCTCACCTAAGTCACAGAATCCAATTTTCTATTTGGGTTTCATTACATAGCATAACTTATGAGCTCACTGCCCAGGTGGTCAGATCAATCTTTACCCCACCATGTGTCCCCAGAGGGAGGGCTCACATCATGTGGCTGAGAGTCCCAAATGCTCCAATCCCTGGGTTGGGTTTCCCCACAGGAAGATCCTCTGGCCTGAGTCACACTGCCTTAGCACAGGCGGTCTAGAGACCACAGTCACTTCTCTTGAATACCCAATGTTTTGTGGTCCCACAGACACTTTATAAGTAACAAAAACACCTCTGTCCCTCAGAAGCCGCGTGGATGTGAAGGTCACCTCCCAGGAAAAGGACCAGGGCATTATCTTCCCTACATGGTGCCCATACCTTTGTGAACCGCCCCTTCATTTTTCTCCCCTGGACTTGCTCAATTTGGGGGGTACAACAGCAACTTGCATAGATGGGACTCCAGCACGTCATTCTGGCACATTCCGCCCACCAGAGTTACATCCTGCGCCCCTATTTACTATGTGATCTGAGTGTCCCTGCGCCTTATAACACTCTGTAACTTTGGAAGAATGAGTGGATTTGGGGGCAACAAATATCAGTGGTTATTCTGTGCTAGCATTTAAACATCTTTCCAGTCTGGTATGTGAAGCATAGTGTTTTGTCATTTTACTTTGCAATTGGTTTAACTTACGAGAAAAAAAAAAAAAAAATCTGGATTCCTTATTGGGCATTTGTCTTTATTTGCTTATGATTTATTTTTTAGATTTTGGATTCAATTTTCTATTAATTTTCCAGGGAGATTTGGAGTATTTTCTTAATCCAAATGAGCTTTATTAGGATTAATGCCTCTTTTCTGTCAAAGCAACTTAAATAAACCAAAACATTTAGTTCAAAAATGAAAATAAGTAATGCAAAAATCTTATTTCAAGACAAGATCATTGTCACTGGGCTCATGGTTCCAGGCCCCTTTTTTCTTCTGGTCCCTTTTTCAGGGTGACACATGGGTGACTTTTCTTGGTTTCTGTATTAGTAACTTTCCTGTTGCCTGCACAAAATACTCGACGCCCCTAACTTGGACAAGTTTGCCTGACTCACGGCTGCTGTCCCTGGCTGGCTGCTCCCAGGCAGAAGCAGGACAATGGCTGAGGGGCATGGTGGGGAACAAAAGCTGCAGAAAGTGGAGTAAGGGGGGAGCTGGGGAGGCAGACGCACCCTTCTGCTGCCATCCACAGGACCGCCTCTTCTCAGCAGACCTGGTCGCCTGACAGCGCATTCAGCTATGGATTCCTTAGCAGATGTGAGCCCTACCCTGAGGAGTGCAGTGCTGAGTCCTGCCTTCCAAGTTCAGTTGCCCTACTGGGTGTCAGGGAGAAGATGGCACCTAGGGTTCAGCTGGCTGCCCAGGAGCAGGAGGCCACCATGGCTGGAGGCCCAGGGAGCACTCTTCCCGTAGCCATAGGTCTGGCAGCTGTCAGCTTCTAGAGAGGTCTGTGAACCCCGTCACCTGCCTGTGGCCACACTGATTCACCCCCTCTGTGTCTGAGCCTGGATTCTTTCCAAAGCAGAGCCTGAGACAAGGACCAGGGAGCTTGGTCACAGGGCCATACCAGGAAACCAGAGCAAAGGAGAAACGAGACAAAGGAGAAAAGGCCAGGAAAAGGTGTGGCACTGGACTTGCCAGATGACAGTGCAGCCTGGGGACTCTCTAGGGAACTGAGTAGAACTGTCAGGAACTGGACCTCGTTCTTCTAAAGGACAGCAGATAGAGAAACGTTTGTCCACGGGCTCCTCTCACACATCCCATTGGGTGGAAGCAATCGTGGGACTGTAATGGCCTCCCCCTGCCACCTTGGAAAACCCCTAAGCATCCACTGCAGTCACAGGTGAAATGACAGGTGTATCCAGCGGATGTGATCTGTGCCACAAATAGAACTGGCATCGCAGCAGCCTGTTTTTCATATGTAAATGCCTCAAACACACGCTAAGAAAACCAGCCGTGCTGCATTTTGGGTAGGTCTGTGTCCAAAGCAGCCTGTGCTTGAGAAATGTGAACTGCATGCAGGGAAGTAAGGGCTGGGAGCTGGGCCCTATGGGAAGAGGGACACAGGTGACACAGAGCACATCCAGCTCGGTGGGACAGGGAGTGTGGGAACAGGGAACAGTGTGCTTGGCTGTGGGTTCCCTGCAGGTCTCTTATGGACCAGGTGGGCTGATGGGTGGATAAGGCCTCTGAGGTCCCAACTGAATGTGTCCCATAGGAGCAGCATGTCCTCGAACCCAAGCAGGTGCTTAGGAAGAGGTTCATCATGGTGTTGTTTGCTGTGACAATCCAGACATGCAAGCTGCAGTCAGAGAGCTTTGGCTTCGGGTCGTGTGTCGCATCTGAAATGAGGTCAGTTCGTGGGAATCAGAGAGACACAGCCCAGGGGCTGCTGCAACCACAATCCCAACAGCCAGAAACCATGGGCCAAGTGGCTGCTCCTCTACCATTGCTGGAGTCACTGCACTGTTGGCCATGAACGGGGCTCACGGGGCATGAGAGCCTCGCCCGGGGCTTGGGGACAAGGTACAAAGGCTTGGGTCACAGGGTCAGGGTTCAGCTCCTCAGGACCCACTTCAGAGCAGGTGACTTCAGACAGCACCTCATCTCCCCAGGCTCAGCTTCACCTGCACACTGGAGAGCTGATGTTACCTGGAGTTGTGCAGAAGATGGGGGGGCATGCTCAGAAAGTGGGCAAAAACTGGCACCACCAAGTCTTCACTGCCTGCACATCCTGTCTTGGTTTCCTCCCAGGTGCCACCCAGTATGCCCATGTGATCTTCCTGCCAGCTCAACCCTTTATCCTCTCCAAGGTAGCTTGTTCCTTCCAAAATAGCTTACTTAAGCCATGTGTGGCGGCACACATCTGGGGAGGCCGAGGCAGGCAGGCTACAAGTTCAAGCCCAATGTGGACACCTTAGAAAGATCCTGTTTCAAAGAAACAAAAATAAAAAGGGTTGGGGATGTGGTTTAGTGTGAGGGTCCTGCATTCAATCCCCAGTAGCACACACAATAAAACAAAACAAAATAAATCATCTTTTTGGAAGGCGCATGTTTTATTGTGGAACACCCAGGTAATTACCTCAGGTTCTCTACATCGTTAATTTTAGAAGATTCCATAGATGAGAGGGATTACATTAACAATAACATTTTTGTTTAAGGGCAATCAAAGTGTGCTGAATGTGTAATTTAGTTCTTTTTTGTGTGTATGACATCAGAAAAATTATTTTGAGTATTTGTTCATATTAAAAAAAGAATCTTCCCATTCAGTTCAGCTATCCCCCTACTGGGAATTTTCCCAGAAGAACTGAAAACATGATATCACAGTGATCTCTGTGCACCTATGTTCATAGCAGCACAATTGGTGATAGCTGAATCTTGGAAACGACCAAAATGCCCATCATCTGAAGAATGGTTGAAAAAGATGTGGTATTTTCATCAAATGGAATATTACTCAGCTACAAGGAATGATAAGCTAGAAGACTTCATATATAAGTGGATATATCTTGAACATATACTCATAAGTGAAAAGAATAAATAAATAAATAAATAAATAAATTTGGAATTGTACCAGGAATCTATCTCAGGACCTTGCGTTTTCTGCATCCTCAACATATATATACATGTATGTATATATATTTACATATATATATTTTTTTTAGAAGAGTGACTTAAATACAAAATGCATTTGGAAGAGTTAAAAAAATGCTTATTGAAAGTGTTAATGTTTAATTGTTTGACCAATCTTACATACCTATATCTATTCATCTAAACAGATTTGATGATGAAAATATGTAATATAACTATTACTAGATTTTTCTTATTTTTGAAATTCTGTACTATATGTACTCTTGCTTGTTACTGTTTTTCTATCTTTGTTGCTACTATTTTTACTCTTTAAATAAAATTAAATCTAAAAAGAGAAAAGAAGGAACCTTCTCATATTCATTTCTACATCTCTTCTTTGTTCCATCTATAAGAAATTTCTTTTTGGTATAGTTATTTTATTATGTGAATCATAAATATTCTGGATGTGGTTAGCTGAAATTATGAAATGAATATTTTCTTTCAAATGAGAAAGGCACAACATTATTAGTTTCTAAACATATGATTTAGGCTCTTGTCATTAGGCTTTGTTTCCATTCATTGCCTTTGAAATGAACTTAAATTTTACAATGTGCTGGAGTTTTGTAATCATCTTTTTTATTTTATGGGAAAATAAGACAAAATTTCATAACAAAATAATAAGAGAACACCATAGTCACACTGGAAAGTACTTTGTTTCTGACTGGTCGGTCGGATGCCCACACCTCCTAACTGCTCCCTGGCCTGGTTGTCCCAGGAGTGCGGACAGAAAAGCCCAGGTCCAGCGAGAAGGCCAGGCACAAGGGCAGAGGACTCATTGTCCCTGACTTCCAGATACCCGGCACATTGTCCTCCACTGGACAAGTCAGCTAGACTCCAGGTGGTGGCCCCAGAAGACAGCCACCGATGAGTAACTTTAACAAGCCCTAACCTTAGCCTGAATTTCCAGAAACTCGTTCAGAGGACTTCCAGGTAAACTCGCCCCTCACACCCGCCCCCCTGGAGTGGCTGCTAACAGCGCACAGAGGACGCAGCCCCTCAGTACCCAGCCTTCTCTCCCATCATCCTCTCACTCCTGACTGTGGCTCATGTGAGATTTGCATCTCATTACCATATTCATCTTCAGGTCCAAAGCAATCCCTGTACACACCTACTGGAACACATACCTCTGAGCACACACGTCTGTGTGCAGACACAGCTTCTCCAGCCACACGTGCGTGTCCCCTGCTAGAAGGCTTCGTTAAAGTGGACAGGAGAGGGCTGAGCCCACCACCCCCTACACCGTGGCTCGCAGTGGGAGCCCCTAATTCCACGGCCTGCCCCTGCCTGAACCCCTCCCCCCTTCTTTCGCTATGCCCTTCCTGGACTCAGTTCTGCCACCGTGCTCTGCTGGGACCTTGTTATTTTTACAGCTGCAGGGAGCAAACTCCTGGAAAGGAGGAAGCCTTTGCTGAGAGGCCAGTGCCTCATGTCCTGAGCTTCTGCCAGCCCAAGTCTCCGGGGACAGAGTCCGAGCTCCATGGAATGGTGACAGTGGTCAGCCAAGACCAGCCCTGGGGCTGCTAGGAGGCCCTTCCCCTGCAAGCTGGCCAACTATCCCCTCAGGGAGGGAGCATGCTGGGCTGGCTCTGGGCCCGGCTCTAGGAGAAGTGGTGGTGGCAGCCTGAGGAAGAAGGTCTGCCTCAGCGAGGATGTGGGCAGCTGCCCAGCTTCCACGGCTCCCTTCCCTTGAGGTGTGAGCCCAGGGCCAGCTCAGGGTGCATAGGGTGGGTCACAGGATCTAGCCAGGCAGCAGCTAGCCCTGGGGTCTTTGTGGGAAGGCAGGAAGCGAGCTGTTCCGTGGGAGAGCAGGATGCTCATTACTGGTGGTCTCCCCTGTCCAAGGCCACAGCAGACGCCATCTTGCTCAGGCTCCTGAGCCTCCCGCTCACAAACCTGCCAGGATGGCAAAGGGTTTCTCAGTCTCTTACCACAAACCACCAGCACATCAGCTCAGCCAAAGGGAGGCTCGTCTGCTTGCCTGACCCCTGGCTTCAAAGCCCAATGTGATGTCAGTTGTTGCCCTTTCAGGGTCCCTTCCCCACCACCCCCACAGGCCTCTGAGCCCTGGGCCTCTGGCAGCAGCTGGAGGTAAGGTTGGGCTGGGGAGGTACCTCTGAGGGGTCCCCCGACACACACTCCCCCCTCTGCTCTGGCGTGGGGATATTGTTGATTTTAGGGCAAATAACTCATTATTTCTCTTTCCAGCCCCCAAAGCCCCACACATGGAGTTAATTCTGCATCCTGACATAGGATTAGTGCCAGCGAGGCTTGGGAGCTGCTCAGTGTCCTCTGGGCATCACTCTTCCCATCACAGAGTTAATTAGTCCCGGTGAGCCTGGGGCCTGGGGAGGTCACATCAAGCTAAGAACCCAAAGACCCAGGTTTCCAATCTACATTGCCAACAGCTATGTGTGAACTTCCTTGGACAGAGCCTATTCCCTCTCCGGGCCTCAGTTTTCCCATCTGCAAAATGAGAGTGTGACCCCATGTAACCTCCAAAGTCCTTTCCAGCAGGCTCAAAAGTTCTGTGACATCCTACGATGCTGACCCTCTGTAACAGCCTAGCACCATCTAGGGTGACATCCTGAGTCATCCTATGACATTTATAGCCACTTACAGTATCCTATAATGGCCCTGGAAGGTGGTACCTGACGTCCTATGACATTTATAACATTCTACAGCAGTCTAGGATGTCTCTTGACATTTACAAAAATTCACAGTATACAGTGACATTCTTTGACATTCCAGAGCATTTTGTGACATTCCCTGAGGTTCAGCCACACACTGTGGCATTCTGGCCACGATATCCTGAGGTATTCTGTGACATTCCACATTTATCCCAGGTGGGGTTTGTGTTTTCAAAAAGGCCTTTGGCCTGACATGGCTGGAAGAGCCATGTTTCCACCCAGCTGCCCAGCCACCCTGTCCCCTGAGGCCACTCCTGTCTCAGGTATGTGACCTGTGTGGTCAGGAGTCCTTGACTGTGGGCCCGTGGAACCATTGCATGGCTCTACAACCCTGCACTTTGGGCTTAGGCCTGGGGAGATGCTCTTGTACCTGAAAAAACATCTGCCACTAGAATATTCCAATTAATGGCACCTTCCTTCAGGATAAGGAATTTCTCTTGTTAGGGCATTAAATGTAAGCACAACCAATATTTGAAATTTTTTGACCTTTGGGAATGACAATTTTATGTGATTCAACATAACATGATGCTAAGAATTCTGATCTGGGAATCAAAGAATCCCAGGGACATAAAGTAGTGTTGTGATTTGTGAGCCATGAAGCTGGGTCAGCCATTCCAGACTCCCCGGTCTACAGCCATGCAGGGTGAGAACAACTCTGACAAGGGCCCACAGTAGCGCATTCGAGTAAGCTCACAAGCCTGGGCCCAAGTACGGAAGCCTGGTAGGTCTTTCTCTTCCAGAGCAACAGTAAAACAGCTCATCTCTGGAAAAAATGATTCTGATGTAGGAGCCTCAGCTCACCTATTGGAGTACGATCATTGAGTCAGAGGGAGGGCCCTCTTGGCTCTGGTGGCCTGGGCTTCTCTGGCTGGAAGAGGAATAGGAAAGCAATGGGGAATCTTGAGGTTTTGTCTCTGAACTCAGAATGCTGGAGAGTGGGTTATAATCACAGAGGAAGGGGCAGTTGGATCCCACAAACAGCTTCTCTCTAAGCACCGAAAGATGATGAGTTTGGTAATAATGCTGCTCCTTCCTGGAGTGTTGGAACAGCACCAAAGATCTCTCTAGTAAGAGAGGTGGACGAGTAGCCTATCCACCCAGCCAGGTGTATGCTAGGGCTGGAGCCCTCCAGCCCCCTGAAAGGCAGGAAGGACCCAGGCTGGTGGGGAAACTTGAGAAACTCCGCCCCCTGGTGGCGAGAGTCTGAAGTTGCAGTTCAGGCTCCCAGGCTACAAAGATGGCCTCTCACCTGTGAACCTGTGGCTTGACCTCAGCAGAGAGAACACTAGGGACAGAGCGTGGTGGAAAGGCAACTCAAGTTGGTGCAAGACCACAAAGCTGAAGGCCAGTAAAGACCCTCCATGACCCTCCTGAACAAGTATTTGTTGAGCATCTACTATGTGCACCTAATATGTTTTGGGCTCTTGGGTGCAGGGTAGAACAAGACAGGGCCCTTGTTCTGTAAGGAGCTCCTACAGTCCCGGACTCAATGACAGGCTCAATACCTGCTGTGTGACAGCTTTTTAACTCCTGG
The DNA here is from genome assembly GCA_004027025.1 of Myocastor coypus. Taxonomy (NCBI): domain Eukaryota; kingdom Metazoa; phylum Chordata; class Mammalia; order Rodentia; family Myocastoridae; genus Myocastor; species Myocastor coypus. The sequence goes on from PVJA010021147.1 coordinate 16,431, forward strand.
GACTCCTCACCACCATGAGAGTGACAAGGGCCGTCTCCATTTAAGAGATGAGGAAACTGGGGGCCATGCAGCAGAGGAGAGAGTCACACTAGATCTTGGTGACCCCCAAGTTGCTCACCCCAAGAGACCTGAGGAGGAAGAGCCTATGTCTTTCTGGAGATGGGTCAGGGAGGTGGCTGGGGGTTCTCAGCAGAATAGAAGCGCGCTGAGGCCTCTCCCCATGATTGCCCTCGCAGGAAGTCCGCATTCTGGATCCTGGGCATTGTTCTCTTTGTCTGAGCCTCAGGGCTCCTCCTCCCCCAGCAGGGACACAGGCCCGCTGCCTGGAGAGCAGGGCCTGCCTGGCTGCCTGCTCATTAGAGCCCTGTGCATGCTCTCAAGGGGCGCCCACCCAGGGTCTGGGGGAGAGCTTGACACAAGTCTAAAGATAGCCATGGTTTTGTCCCTTTGTTGGAGAGGAGAGGCTGGCAGAGACGCTGGGTACCCCTGCCCTGATGACCTGCCCATGAAGAACAAAGCCTTTTTTTTTTGGCTTTTCTTCTGCTTCCGGTGCCCTGGGACTACAGTCTGGCCTGATTGCTCAGTCTGTAGAGATGGAGCCAAATGTACTTCTGATCCTGAATGATGGTTTGGGGGATAGAGGCAGACCCCTGAGTGGGACAGCCGGGCCTAGGCTGTGCTGCTGGCGCACACGGCTGGGTGATGGGGGCTGCAGGCAAGGCTGCACTGAGTGACATTTTGTGTGATGTCCCATCACAAGGCCTAGCTGGATGGCAGGTGACCCTGGAGGTTGGTGTGTGATCAGGATACTGTGCACAGGTGACTCCTAGAGGAAGAAGAGGAAGAAAAAGAGGAAGAGGAAGAAGAGGAAGAAAAAGAGGAAGAGGAAGAAGAAGAAGGGAAAGAAGAGCAGAAGAGTGCAGGACATCTGTTCACATGCTAGAGACCCAAAGAATCAGCTGAGGTCCTGGGTCCCACTGCTGTGTCCTGCACAAGTCCAGCAGGAGCCCAGAGCTCACAACCACATCACATGCAAGTCTGTATCAAGGACCTGCTCTAGGAAGACCCAGTGGCCAGTTGTTGAAGCTAGAAATTCTGCACCAGGGGAGTGAGAGATCTGTGCCCGCAGGCTGAGGGAACTGCACTGGAGCCGGAGCCAGGAAGTGACACTCCCAGTAAGGACCAGAGCTCTCCTGAAAAGAATCCCAGCATTCTCAGTGACAGTGAGGTCCTGAGCTCCTCCAGTGATGAGAACACAAGTCCGGAATGGTGGTGCATACCTGTCATCCCAGCTACTTGGGAGGCTGAGGCAGGAGGATCACAACTTCAGGCCCCACCTAGGCAATTTAGCACTTGACTGAGACCCTGTCTCAGAATTTTTTTTAAAAAAGAAGCTGGGGTATAGCTCAGTGTCAAGGCCTTAGGTTCAATCCCCAGTACTGAAAGAAGAAAGGAGGAAGGAAGGAAGGAAGGAAGGAAGGAAGGAAGGAAGGAAGGAAATGTATCTATATGTGTCATATCCTCTTAAAAAAGAAGCAACTGTGACTGAGAGTTTTTTGCTGTTAATCTAAGTATATGATTATGTGGAATCTTATGTCATCCTTTTGATTTTTCTGAACTTTTAATCTCTCAAATAAATGGAAACAACACATGCTTGTGACAGAACTTGTACACAAAAGCTAACATTGACGTCAAGGGCTGAGCTGAGGGCTTTGCAGAGATCACCTCCATGAGTACTGTGATCCTAGGGAGAAGCCTTATTACCACCCTCCCCTTTATGGGTGGAGAAACTGAGGCTCAGGGGGTATAAGATATCACCCTCCACCCCACAGGTGGGACCAGGATCTGAACCCAGCTCTACCTAGCCAGAGATTATCTACATAGGTTTACATGATTCTTGCCCTTCTCTACCCAATGTTTGTAGCAAAATACAAACAAATAAGTAATCAAAATAATAGAGTAAAAAAAAAAAAAACCCTCCCAATAAGTAAAAGTAATCAGTATTTTCAACTGATCATAGAGTCTTTCATATATATATATATATATATATATATGTGTGTGTGTGTGTGTGTGTGTGTGTGGGCATTGTGTACTGCAAATGTGCACTGAGAAAAATTAAAAAATTTAAAAAGCAACACGCAGAGATGCACGCAATTGCCCCACCACTCAGCTTTGCTGGAACTTTAATGTTTTCTCGTTACACTTCTCATCCTTTCGAGGAAGTAAAATATGGCAGATGTGCTTGAAGGACAAAACAAAATGAGGTGCACCCCAGCCAGTCCTCCAGCCTTACTCTGCATCCTCTGCAGTCTCCTGAAAGAGCTTCCCAGGCCTAATCTGTTCCCACTGACTGTGCCTGGATTTAGGGGTGGCTTAAGTGATCTGGTGGAGGGCGGAGTCGGGGTCTCACGATCAGTGCCACCATCTGTGCCCTCTGGCCTCTGCACATGGCCTGCCGTCTGGGTCTTTAGGCCACACTGAGGCTGGGCAAACCCAGATAGTGCCAACCTCTCTTGTTTCCGCCCACCAATGGTGGAACCATTGCCTGGTGAACCCTGGCCAGCCACGCTCCATTCCTCGGCACCTCTCCAGCCAAAGTGGCCCAGCAGCTGGGGCTCTGATGGTACCCTTGGGCGGGAGGCTCAGAGTCTCCCTCTGCTGGAAGTCAGCGCTGCTCAAGGGAGAAGGTCGCAGGTATAGTGACCTGGGCTACCTAACAAATCAACTCTGTAAGCTGTGGCTCCACACAACAGCAAGCATTTAATATCTCCGGTGGTTTCCCTGCCTGGTAACTTGGGGGTGGCTGGTCCAGGCAGCATGCGTGGATTTGCTCCTGAGGTTTCAACGGGCTGTTGACCGGCTGGGCTAGACCCAGAGGATCCACTTCTAAATTGACTGATTCGCATGGCTGGCAAGCTGGTTCCTCTCCATGTGGGCCTCTCCCCAGGGCACCTTGAGCCTTCTCACAGCAGGGTGACTGAGATACAAGAGTGAGCACCCCAGAAGAACGTGGCAGCACACACCTGTCACCCCAGCACTCTGGGAGGCTGGGGCAAAGGGACTACAAATTTGAGCCCCGTCTGGGTAACCTAGCAAACCCCGGTCTCATTTTAATTGGGTTGGAAAAATAGCTCAGTGTGAAGACTTTGGGCTCAATTCCCAGGACTGCCTGCCCACCAAGAAAAAGCACATCTGGTCAGAAGCTACTCTGTCCTTACAACTTAGTCTAGAAGTCACTTTGGCTGTATTCTATTTGCTACAAGGTAGGCCCTGATTCAGGGGAGGGGACTGTCCACAAAGGCACAGGGCATGAGATTTCGCCTCACCTGTCACAATTTATCAGGTAAGGGTAGAAAACACAAAGCTCCTGGCTCTGACACAAGGGACAGTTGAGGACCCAGAGCAGTGGCCAGAGTGGCAACACTGTTTATGGGCTCCTAAGCTTATATACCCATTGATCTCCCTCACAAGAGGCCTGGAATGACCTGACCAGCTCGGGTGAGGCACCTGAGCTTAGGACTCTGATGGGCTCAGCGCATCTGCCCTTGGCTCCAGAGGGACATAATGTTTACCTTTCAAGGCTGTCTGTGACAAATACACTTGAAAATATAATCCTGGACAAAGGGACTCCACGCCCTGCTCACAAGTCATGCCAAGATACCAGAGGGCCCTGATTTAGTCTGTTCATGCTGCCGAAGCCAAATTGCCCACCCCCCATAGGCCAGGGGCAGATAAAGGTGCCAGGCAATGAAGAGCCTGGTGAGGGCTTCCTTCCTGGCCACATTCTCACATCATCCCTGGAAGAGGAGAGACAGGCAAGCAGGCAGACAGACAGACAGACAGACATTTTATAAACCACCCACAGTCCCAGATTAGGGCCCTGCCCTTATGATGTCACTCTAAGTGCCCTACTTCTAAAACTCCAAAGTCTGACTCAAAGCAGGTGAGCACCCTAAAGCTGAATTCGGAGGGCCATAGTTTTATCCACAGCGGCTTCCATAGAAACTTTCAATCTCCCAGGGACCACCCAGTGAAGTGACCAAGCACACCTCTCCGAGGCTGGCTACCACCATGCAGGTTTGTGGGGCACACTTGGTTGTACTCTTTCCAAGACAACCAAGGCAGCTGGAGGAGAGATGGTTCTGTCTTGTGGGCAGTCACTCCCCTCAGCTGACACCCCTCCTCCATACTGGGTCCCAGAGGGAAAGGAAGCCCCTCATCCCTCTTGGTGTGACGCCTGGTCTCCTCCTCGCCATCCTCTCCACAGGCTGTCCCCACTGTCACACCTTCCTCCCAGCGCTAACCACACGGCTAGATGTGCAACTGATAAATAAGAATGATGGGACGTTGACCATTCTCTGACCGCCAATCCTTTTCACTCATGTTCTCCTTCCCCTGCCTTCCTCCTTCCTTCCTTTCTTCCTCTGTCCTTCCTGCCTGCCTTTCCATCTTCTTTCTCTTTTTGCAGGGCTGGAGATGGAACCCAGGCCCTCGTGCACACTAGGGAAATGCCTCACCCCTGAACTACATCCTCAGCCCCAAATCTTAGTTTTGAATGGTAGACGCTGACTACGCCTTTCTCTTTCTATTTCTTCTATAATGTTCCTAACTTCCTTAAGACAGATGAATGCTCTCAAACCCACTATCATAAAGATCTTGTACCAGAAATTTAATAAACAGGGAAAGAAAGGCACATTAGCAATTTTCAGTACTTGGGTCCATTTATAGAGGTTTTTACCCCAGCAACCCAAGTGAGATTATCTAATGCATATCGTTTTCAACTTTTCCTTTACTTATTTATTTCATGATGCTGAGGATCAAACCCAGGGTCTTCCTCCTGCAGGGTAAGAGCTCTGCCACTGAGCTGTATGCCTGAGGCCACTTTTACCTTACACCAGAAATGTATGATGGGTTCTGTACTTTCTACGTTAGCAATGTGAATCTACTTCATTCTCTAAAAAGGCACTAGCATCCCGGAGTACAGACTTCTGCAAGTTACTCAGGCATATTCTGCTGAAAGCCGTGCATCTTATTTTGAAATATTTTTGTATTATCAATAATGCTTTAGGAACCACCTCACAGATGTGTCTCTACAGGTACAGACCAGTGATTTTGTAAGGTAGACTCTTACAAGTGAAAATGTTGAGGTGTACTCTCTCTCTCTCTCTCTCTCTCTATATATATATATATATATATATATATATATATATATATATATATAATTTTGGTAGATATCATTAAATTATCCCTTCTGGACATTAATTTATATTGCACTCAACAGCATATGAGTGAGCTTATTCCCCACATCTTCTCCATTACTGAATATTATGTGCTTTAGCTTAGTAAATCTGTCAGCAAAAAGTGGTTTTGCCCACATTTCAATTCTCATTATTATTAGAGTACATAAGCTTCACCTATTTATCTGCTATTTGTAACATGATTGAAACATTTAACCATATATTGAGACCATATTATTATTTTTTGTTGTCGTTGCTGTGGTTTGAGACAGGGTCTCACTCTGCAGTTCAGGCTGGCCTTGAACTCAGCCTGAACTGAGTAGCCAAGGAGGGCCTCAAACTCTCAGCAATCTTCCCGCTTCAGCCTCCCAAGCACTGGAATTACAGGCATGCACCCTCATGGCCAGCTATATTACTATTTGGTTGGCATCATTTTCTTTTCTTTTTTTTTTTTTTTGGACCGGGGTTATCATTTTCTTATATTGTGGGAACTCTCTGCATGTTATAGATATTCTTTGCGTATGACATGCATTATACAGACTTATTTCTAGTCAGTGTTAAGTCTGAGTTCTCTCACTATATAGAATCTTTCATTTTTGTAAAGTCGAACCCGTTGAATTTCTCTGCCTCTTCTTCCTCCTCTGCCTCCTTGTCCTCCTCTTTCTCCTCTCCTCTCCTCTCCTCATCTCCCCCACAGAGTCTCACTGTGTGGCCCAGGATGGCCTCCTGCCTCAGCCTCTTGAGAAGCTGGCACACACTACCCTGCAGACGATCATTTTCCTCAAGACACCTGGACTTTACCTCCTCCCTTGTCCAAAGCCCTTATGATGTTGAGATGGTCACTCTCTCATTCTGAGTGGGTCTTGCTTTGAACACACTGCATCATACTGCAGGTGGTTGAAGGAGTTCATCTCCTGGCATCCCAGCATGGGGAGGGGAGCGTCCCAGAGCCAACAGATGGAGTAGGACCCCCACAGTGATGCTCTCTGCCCAAATAAGCTGAGCTCCTGGGACCCAGTCCCTCTGGAGCAGAGCACCTTAAGGCACCCCAAAGAGGAGCCTGTGGAGCAGCTGTCCATGCCAGCAGCTGCCAGGCCTCCTCCTCTTCTCTGGCTCTGGTGGCAGTGTCCAGCCCAGAGCATGGACACAGATGGCCACCAGGCATCATGGAAGGGCAGCCCATGAACAAGCAGAAGTGCACACATCCGCACACCCACATGGCACGTGTCACCATTGTGCAGCTAAGGGTGCCCACATGGACAGAGGTGAGATTGCATGTGCACAACTACATGCAGATATGTGTACAGGCTGCGTCATGGCGCAGCGGGCATATGTGCACATAGACATGACTCTATTCCCTCCCTTGTCAGAACCTCAGCAGGAAACATTCCCAACTCAGACGCAGCCACGGCCCATCAGAAGGCACGGCAGGGCCAGGGACACTGAGATGAAGTAATGAAACTCTAGGAGGTGGCATTAGCAGAGGGAGCATTACTGATTCTGGCCCTCAGGGGTTCGAGGTCTGAGAAATCTCTGGAACTAGAAAGAGCTGTCACCTTGGAGAGTGATGCCGGGGAGAAGACCACGCATCACTGCCACCTGCCATCTACAGCCTGTCCTGCCTCCCAGCCCACTGGCCAGCAAGAGGGCTGCATGGTGTAGCCCACGGGGTAGGCATCTATGGGGCAGAGCAGGCGGAGAGTGGATCTGCAGGGCAGCAGAGGGCGTGTACCTGGTGTGCCCATGGAGATGCCTGCAAGGCGCACAGTGACACGGCGGAGGGCACACGGCTGCTCAGTGTACACAAATGCATATGTACACGCAAGCGCCTGTACACAGTACAGAGCCGTGCACACACGGCTTCACAGCGGAGCCCACCTATGCTTAGGGAAAAGGCTGCGAGCGATGCCCTGGGCGCCCTCGAGGGCGGGCCGGGCCAGAGATGAACCCCCTTCCCCTCCCCCCATGCTTCCCACATCTTCCCTTCCCCCACATCAAGCCCAGAGCCAGCTCTGTGCTGAGCTCTTTGTTACTCTTGGCAAAGACCGAATCCCAGCGGCACAATGGGCCGGCCAGGCCTGCACAAATCACCCGCTCTTTGGGGGCCTTTCAGAAGCCTGGTCCACTTGAGTGACAGCTGAATCAGATCCAGCCTGAGGTAGGGGGCTCAGCTGGCCCCGCAGCTGCAGAGCTGGGAGGTCTCTACTGCCTGACTCCCACCTCCAAGGGCCCCTCCCCCTCCCCCTCCCCCTCCCACCAACTTCCCTAATTCCATCCAAAACCTCTTCCCCTTCTTCCCTCCCCCCACCCCGCCCCACACACATCTGGCGCACCCCCTGATCCTGTCTCTTTCACCTTAGCCCCTTGCTGCCAGGACCCTCATCCGGGTCTCCTCCTCTCCCACCTGGACGGCCACAGAGATACCTACCTCCAGGGAGCTACCTGCCCGGCTGAGGGACCTTCAGCAACGTCATCCACTCATTTTCCCTCCTGTTCAGACACTTCCGTGGCTTTCCATCCCACTCCCGGAAAGTCTCCACTCAGCCCCAACACCCGCTACCTTCTGATCTGACCCCATTCCCAGCCTCACAGCTCACCAGCGCCCTCCCCAGGCCATGCTCAGTGTTGACTCGCTCCGTGTCCCCCGGCTTTTGTGAGCTGGCCTGCAGAGTCTTCCTTTCCCCAGGGCCTATCTGCTGACCGTTTGCAAACGGCAACTTCCAGGACTAACTGGTGGAACCAGTATTTCCTCTTCCTTTCCAACTCACTGTGGACCCATGTTTTAAACAAATACATAAAAATGAGCTACTAGAAAGAAACACGAAAGAAAGAAAAAGAAAAAAAGTAAAACAAAGCGAGCCGTAAACACCGGTCTCGCTCCTTCTCCCGCTGTGAAACACTCACTTGCCATGTGGTCCAACAATCCCACTCCTGAGTTACTGACCCAAAGAAACGAAAACAGGTTCACATAAAAACCTATCGCGGCATATTTTCACCGCTTTGATCCATAATTGCCCGGACTGGAAACAATTTCAATGTCCTTCAGTGGTGAATGGACAAACTGTGGGGCCATGCAAGGGAGTGTTATGCCTCCGCACAAAGGAGAGAGCTCCTGACCCGCAGGACACAGGTGGATGGATGGCAACTGCTTTATGCTGGCGAAAGGAGCCAGACACAGAACCTACATTCTGCCCAGATCCACCCGCATGGGCTGAGCATCTCTAACCTGAAAACCCGAAGTCTGAAATGCTCCAAATTTGGAAACTTTTGGAGCACTGACATGATGCCACAGGTGGGGAATTTCACACCTGATCTCCTGTGACAGGTCACAGTCAAAATACAGGTATGCCAGAAACATCGCATCAAGTTACCTTCAGGCTGTGTGTGTCAGATGTGTATGCGGAAGGGGTCTTGTCTCCAGGCCCCAGTCTTATCCCCAAACAGCTCATTATATACATGCAAATATTCCAAAATCTGAAATACCCTTGGTCCCAGGCATTTTTAGATAAGGAATAATCAACCTTGGTGACATTTTAGGGAAAAACAAAACAAAAGAGACAGAAAACAGCCTCGGCAGCTGCCATGGGGAGGGGCAATCCTGGCCAAGATGCTCCCGGGAGCTTTTGGGGGTGATGGGCATGCTCTGTGTCTTGACTGTGCTGGGGGTTACGCGACATGGTATGGTTGTTAGTGTTCATGGACGTATACGCTCCTAGGAGCAGATTTTACAGCACATGCATTAAAAGTGACTTAAAAAAAAAAAAAAACTACAAAAACACAAGTTCCAGGATTTCTTTTTCTTTTTTAAAACTTTTTATTTGATACAGGGTCTTGCTACACAGCTCAGGCTAGTAGTGATCTCCTGTCTCAGCCTTCCCAGGGCTGGGATTACAGGTGTGTGCCACCATGCCCAGTTTTGGTGGCCAGCACGGCAGGAGGCCAGCATGGTATGTGGTACCGGGGATAGAACCTGGCCCTTGCGCTTACCAGGCAGGTGCTTAGACTGCTGAGCTATCTCCCCAGCCACAGGGTTTCTTTTTATTGTAGTAAAATAAACAAACATAAGGTTTACCTTTACATCCCTTTTCAATGTGCAGGGCAGTAGCGTTAGCTCTTCCAACTGTATACATCTTTTGCCTTTTGCACATAAAGTACCCTACACGGTTGCTATCATCGTCACAAGCTATTTGTAGGACAGGTCCATCCTCCCCAACTGAATACCTGACCCCGTTACGCATTAGCTCTCCATTCTCCTCCCCGAGCACCCCTGGTAATCTCTCTCCCATTCTTTGAAGTGTCAAATGTCTAGTCTCCAAATAAATGGACTCATGCCGCATTTGCCCTTCAGTGGCTGACTTCTGCACTAAACATAACTTCTTCCAGGTTCATCATCTCCGTTGCAGCACGTGGCATGATTTCCATCTTTCTTAAGGCTGAGTAATATTCCTTTACATTGAAGATTACGGTGTGATCACCCATTCATCTCCGTGGGATTCTTGGGATGCTTCCCCTCGGACCTACTGTGAATAATGATGCTAAGAATACTGGTATGTAAAAACAAGACCTGTATTTGGAAAATGATTAGGTATAACAAACATAAAATTACTCTGGCAACTTGCTAAGCATGTCCTCTCAACTTTGTTATCCATCTACGTGGTTTGAATTTTGGGTACTGATTCAGTTACTTTTGTCTCATTGCTAGGACAAAATACTTGACACCCAAAATTAAGGGAGGAAAGGTTTATTTAGCTCACAGTTAGCGGAGGTTTCAGTCCATACTTAGCTGGCTCCAAGGCAGAGTGGCACATGGCAGAGGGCAGCAGCTCATGGCAGCAGAAAACAGCAAGGAACAAAGAAAGGGGCAGCAGCTGTGGCAGCTAGCCAGCCTCCTTACCCTCCCTACATCTGTGTGCAGACGATCAGCTCCAGGGCGAGTGTAGCACTCACACCCTTAATCCCAGGATTGGGTCAAGAATCAATCACAAACACTTGAAGCCACCTCATGACTGCATGAGGCTTTGGGAGAACAACTAGACACAAATCATAACAGGTACCAAGACTGGGAAGTTCTGTCATCTGGTGACCTCTGGCTTTCTTGAGCCTCTTGAACAGATTTCTTCTCCTTCCCAGTCCACCCCACAACCCCTGAGCTGCACCCCAGCATGCGGAGATGGCCCATTTGGTCTCCTTAGTTCCTTAGGGAAGAACCAGCTCGGAGTCTCTATCTGCAGCCCTGGGGCTGGGACTGGAGAAAAGGCAGCTGAGAAAGGCCATCCACCTGTGTCCGGGAGGTGAGTGGCAGGAAGGGCTTGAAGCCACGCCTGTCTGGCTCCAAGTGCATGCTTTTTGCTGGGCAGTATGTACAGCAGGTGACAAAGTCCCTTTGCCTTTGGCCTCCAGGTTCAAAGCAAGATTCAAGGCTGCTCCTCTCCACTTGTTGCATTCAGGACTCTTGGGACCTGCAGAGACTCCCAACAACGTTCAAAGTCAACACAGAGCTACCTAGTCACAAGTACTAATCATTGCCCACCTTGTGTGGGCTGAGGCTGTGGACCACAGGTGTCCCATGGTGATCATGGGTGGTACTACGTGGACATGGAGGGTTCCCATATGTCCATGCCTGTGTGTGTGCATGTGTGTGTTTACTTGAGATAGTTCAATTTTTTTTTCTTTTGAGAGAACCATTTTCTCTTTTCAAAGACCAGGGATCAGGGGAGAAGGTTTTAAAGAAAATGCAAAATTTAGATCTCACTCATAGAGGCCATCCCAGCACCTGAGTTTCCAGGTATTATGGAAAAATTTGAAAATGGAAGGAAGAAAAGAAGGGAGGAAGGAAGGTGAAATAAAAACATATTCCCATATGTATTTGTACACCTACAAACCTAACCCCAGACTGGACCATAAATGCATGTTTTGATATACACCAACAGCCACATACTTACAACACACACACACACACACACACACACACAGAGGCAATAATTATTGTTTTCAGTAAACCAAGCAATGTGCTAAGTACTTTATATGCATTGCATTAATCTTTGGTAAAATCAATCAGGATGGGCATTATAATTTTCTTTTTTTAAATTTTGCATTTCTTTTTTTTTCTTGTTTCAGAACTTTTGTTTGTTTATTTGTTTATTTTTATGGCCGGCTCAGCCTGCCCTGAGGTCAGGGCTGGCGCAGCTTGTGGTGCCAGGGATCAAACTGTGGTCCCTGCAGCTGCCTAAGCTTTCCTAAGCAGGTACTTTAGATCACTGAGCCATCCTGCCAGGCCAGGGCATTATAATTTTCATCCCCATTTTATAGATGAGGAAAATAAGACCCAGAGAATTGAAGAGATTTGTTCCAAGTCACAAAATCAGAAAGTGACCTAGCTAAGATTCAAACCACCCTCAGTGAGTAAAAGCCTAAAGTCAGACTACATAATTACTGGGCTGTTTGTTAACAGACAATTGTAAACATCACATACACATACATTTACACACATCCCATGTATTGGCTCACTGAGGCACACACCTAGGTATACAAGTTCATATGCAGGTGGTGTCCCTAGATGACATACTTGTGCGCAGAGACACAAAAGACACACACATACACATGAACACATATCAGATAGCAGCAGACTCACAGATGCACCTATTAGGGTCAGCCTGGTGCAATTGCACACAATGGGCTTATTGGTGCGATCACGCACAGAGCTAAGTTGCAAGTAGTTCCCAGTCCTGGCACAGCTTTCCCTCCCCTCATTGCCTGGCCTGCCCCTTTAGGCAGTTAAGAGCTTGGGGGCTGGGCAGAGCTGTATAGAACCTTGCCATCTGGTAGCTCAGACCCTCCAGGGACAGGTTGCTGTCTCCCACCCCCACCCAGCAGGTAAGCAGAGCCACCCTTGGGGCCAGCAGCATGAAGCACCACACCTGGGTCCTTCCCGGGAGAGGCTGCGCTCAGGAGACCTCCAGGTGGCGGCCACAATGGTGCCCCCAGCTGTGGCCCATCCTTCTTCCTGCTGCCTCTTCAGCTCCAGGTGCAGGTCAGAAGGCAGTGATTCCCACCTCTCCTGCCTTAGCTTCCACCAGAGACATCTCACCCCAGTGCACATGGAGGATGGAGCAGAACTGCCTGCATACCCAACTTGGGGCAAGGACAGCTTCCTGAAGTGAGAGCTGTCTTAGCTGAGCTCCTTACCTGGAGGCTGAACAGCTGTGACTCAGGGTGGGAGAGAGATGCAGCCAGAAGGCAGCTGTGCTAAGTCCTAGAAATGAGAGAAAACATCGTCTTTAGGGGCCTGCAGTGGATTCATCAGGCCAGGCAGCAACATAAAGGATGATAGAGTGATCAAAAACATTGCTTATGGCTACTTTGTGCTCTGTGAGATGAGGCCTTCCTGGGCAGCGGAAGGAGAGCTTAGAGTGGCCAGCACCAGAGCAGCCACTAAGTTCAGGCCTCTTTCCATGGCAACTAGACCATGGGGCACAGCTATAGATGCTGTCACAGACCCAAACACTGGCCCACTGGCCTGTGACCACCAGACCTTGTCCAGTCAAAGCACTGGCTATAGCTGGCCTCACTGGCTATACCTGGTGCTGCTGGGTGCACTTTACTAATCCTGCTTCATAAGCAAGGAAATCAGGCCCTACAGAGGTGACTTTTTAAAGCCAGGACATGATCAGTCCAGAGCCGGACATGAGGAGGAGTCCTCCTGGGATGATGAGAGAAAGTAGACTGGCGGGACTGCCCTAGGACCTGGGGCTGCATGAGAGAACACTAGAGGCTGAGCAGCCCCAGGGAGAGAGGCTCAGAGTCTTTGGGGCTGGTTCTCTCGCATGGGTGTTGAACTCTGGTCCTTGCAGTGACCTCTAAAGACCCTTCTGCTTTGTTTCTTGCCACTCTCACCTCCCCAAGAGCCCAGAGCCCCACCACTGCCACCACTGTGGACAGCCCCAAATAAATCTAAGAATCCTCATTTTAATGGGCTCTAGATAATTCCCCTAGAAGTAGTTTTATGGCTGCAACTGCTGAGAGTCCACCTCTCATGAGACAGAAGGAGAAACTCCCTGTTGACCCTCTCTGGCCAGCCCTAGGGGAGTGGGTGGTGCTAGACATACTGGGCTGTGTCCCCTAACACATACTGCTCTAAAGGGTGCTAGGATTGGGACCAGAGCCAGCAGAGGGGTTCTCTGACTCCCCCTTAGGGGGCCTGCACAACACCGTCTCCCCTTTATCAGCTAGGGCTGGTGGCCACTAGCTCCTCCAACCAAAGCCTTGCTCATGGCTAGAGGGTAGGCAGCATATGGTTGGGAGTGAATGGGTCATTCCTGCTCTCAGTGCTAACAGAGACTTGTAAATCAACCCCTAGGTAGACTTGGCCCAATATCAGCTTTGGAGTTTCTTTCTTTCTTTCTTTCTTTTTTTTTTGCATTATACTGGAGACTGAACTTGGGTATGCTACCAGTGAGCTATATTCTTATCCCTTTGTTAGCTTTTATTTTGAAAAAGAGTCTTGTTTAGTATCTGAGGCTGGCCTCAAGCTTGGGATCCTCCTGCCTCAGCCTCTCAAGCAGCTGGGATTGGCTGGGGATATAGTTCAGTGGCACCGTCTGCCTGGCAAGCATGAAGCTGTGAGTTCAATTCCTGGTACAAAAAAAAAAAAAAAAGTAATCCTTCAGCTGGTGTTACAGGTATGTGCCAGTGGGTCTGGTTACTTCCTGACCCAGAGATCCAGAATAAACACCCCACTCCAGGAGGAATGGGAGTTTGGAGGGCTTGAGGGCTTGGGGTCTGAGGAGGCTGGTTGAAAAGAGTACTAAATCACTATTCAGATAATTCTCTATTCAAATTGCCGTTCTACTGCTGTGTGCGCTTGGACAAGACTCTCTCTGTCACAGGTCTTCAGGCTTTGCACCTGTAAAATGAGGGAAATGATGCCTACAACTCGGCCCGTTGGGTATATTAAATGAGATGATATATGTACAACATACAATGGTGCCTGCCATCTAGCAGATGCACTTGATAAATGTTCCAGTCTCCCAGCTGTTAGCTCCAGCACCCAGGACAGCTCCCCAACAGCGGGTGCTTGGCTGCTGTCCGCGGTGCTGATAAAAGATGCCAAAAGCTCCGTGCTTCTCTCCGAGCTCATCACCCTTGGCGACATTCTCAGAGGTCTCAAGGATCAAGGGAGGGGGACTCAAGTGCTTTCACATTTTTTTCTTAGACATTTATCACCAGACTCAAAATACAGCTGTAGGATGGAAGCTATTGTTCCCATGGTGGGTAGATACATTTTCTTTTCTTTTCTTTTTTTTTTTTTTTTGTCTTTTTGAGACAGGGTCTCGCTATGCAGTTGAGGTTGGCCTTGAGCTCACTTTTGTAGCCCAGGCTGGTCTCGAACTCACACCGATCCTCCTGCCTCAGCCTCCCGAGTGCTGGGATTACAGGCGTGCGCCACCACGCCCGGCTAGATACATTTTCTTTTTCCTCATAAAATTCTATTGTATGCTTAATAAGTAGAGTTGTAACAAGGACAACAGAGAACAGAACACGATGTTTGCTGACCACTGATTGCTAACCAAGCTTTCTCTTCCCTCCAGCCTCATAAGCCACTGTCCAGAAAACTGAAAACTCATTACCTCCTCTTCTCTGTCTCCATGTCTAATAATGTACAGAAGGAAGGGATGGAGGAAGCACCAGAATACCCAGATCTCTTAGCTCCCAGCGACCACGGCAGGCTGGAATGTGTTCAAAGTCTCGATGATTCCCAAAATATCTTCCAGCAGAGCAAGACAGCTTCACTCGTGGTGGGAAAAGAGCCCAGCACTTGGACTCAGCCCTTCTTGGGCTTGGATCCTGTCTATGTTATTCACCAGCTTTGACTTCTCTGAGCCTGTTTTCTTACCTATAAGGTGAGATTCATACCTGCACCTCTTTTATAGAGCTTTTGAGAAGGCTTCACGCATGTTTAACAGCAGCTCAGTAAATGTTCTCTAAGGTAATTATCTTAGTATTATTTTGGGCACCTGAGTCTCTCCAAAAGGAGCCATCAATCCCTTTGTGTCCCAACTATAAAAATCAGCCGTGGGCTCTTTCATGTTGGAGGCTGTCCTGGCAGGCCTGGGTTTCCTCCTACTCCCATGCCCTGCTGTATCCCCTAGAGCACCAGCTTCTCCATCTTTATTTCTGTGTTTAGTATAACACCACACACACACACACACACACACACACACACACACACACACACACACCTTTCTGCTCTCATCCATTCTGATTGGTTCAGCTCCACCCTGTCTGACTCTTGCACAGCTTGGTTAAGACAGAGAATAGGCCTGGGCACAATGGCCCAGTGGTCACTGGCACAGCACTTTCTGAAGTGACTCTGAGTCCTGTTTCCTTAACTGTGAAATGGTGATGACAGTGTCTCCCTCTTTGAGAGATCTGTTGCAAGAACAAAGGAGAAGCTGTCTGAGAGGGCTTAGCCTAGAGGCACATGGTGAGGGCCCACGGTCTGTTTGCCATTTCTGATATTCTTGATTTTCTGCTATCCTTTGTGAGAGGAGCTCTGCCTCCTCCCTGACAAGTGAGAGGGTCACAACCCAGCTACTGTCCCCTTCCTGGGAACAGAGTGCCCATCTGCATTTGGATCCCATTGGGTGCACTCTTCTCTGGGTGTGTGTGTCACACCCTGTGGGTTCTGAGGTCAGCCTCTGGCTCTCTATCTTTGTCTTGAGTTGTCAACTTAAGCTAGTGCTTAGCCTTTGTGTTATATATATATATATATATATATATATATATATATATATATAGTGTGTGTGTGTGTGTGTACACATGCCTAGGGGTATGCACATGTGTACCTGTGAGTGTGATCATACCCTTCACAGAAGGGCATGTGTAATTGGTCTGTGTATCAATGTGTGCAAATGGGTAATGGTTGTGTGCATATTGCCACAGCAGGCCCCAATGCCAGCTATTTAGCAATCAGTAAGCTTGGACAGTGCCTGGAAATTCACAAGGATGCTGATTGCTTGCTGGCACCTACCACTCCGAGCAGCGTTGCTAACCTGTCACTTTAAGAATAGCCGTGCTTCGGTGAGCCCAGAATCTGCTTGCTCAGAATTTTTTATCATCTGACTTAGGCATGATGAAAACATCGGCCAAGCAAGCCAATAGTACTGGAAGGATGGATGGCTTCTATAGGAAAAAGTCTTTCAATACTTTTTAAACAGCAGTACTCAATTTTTACCCTCTTGTTTACAGAGAATGCTTAATTACCAGTGATCTTCATCTGTTCACTAAAGCAACCCTTGTAAGAGATGGTGCCTTGACAATATGAGGTTAGTCATTAATTCACATTAATTTGAAAATAATACAATTTTGCAATGCCTCATAATTCAGGTTTATCACTAATTCACAAACACTCCTCATTAATTCAAATCAGGAAAGTTCTATTATTTAACAGCAATATATGCTATTCTCAAGGGAAATAATTGCTATGTCACGATTTAGAATTCAGAATTTACAGCACAACACAATAACCTCTTCGTCAGAATGGAGTGGTGTTTTTCTTCCCTTTCTTCTCTTATTCTCTCTCTTCTCTTCTTTCTTTCTTTCTTTCTTTCTTTCTTTCTTTCTTTCTTTCTTTCTTTCTTTCTCTTTCCCTCTTTCTTTCTGGTGCTGGGGATTAGAACCTCACACCTGCTGGGCATATGCTCCACCACTGGGCTACACCACTGGCCCAGAGTGGGGGTTTTTCAAAGTACTTAACCATTGTTTCATCTGGTCCCATTATGGCTCCCATTTGTCAAAGGGGAATGAATACTCATAATGAAGTAAGTGGCAGCCCAGGCTCACAAAGCCAATGAGCAAAAACAGTCCAGATCAAATCCCAGGAGGCTGGGCATGAGCCTGCGGTAGAGCACTTGCCTAGCATACATAAGGCCTCAGGTTCCATCCTCCCCAACACCACCAAGCAAAATGAAATCCAAGGGGTCTCAGCAGCCTCTGCTTCTCAAATCACAGTGAGATGCCCCAGGAAAAGCCCCAAGGAGCTGTCTCCCTTGGCTAGGGGATCAGCAAAGATGTCATAGTTCTTAGCAGACTGTCAGTTGGTTCATCTACCCTAGGGAGCTGTACCAGGAGATGATAAGAAGTAGACAGGATTTAACAGCAGGAAGGAATCCCTCAACAACCTCTTTCCTCCCTGCCTCCACATTCTCCCCACCTCAGATGCATGCCAGGGCTGGTGCTGGGCACCTAGGAGATACAGGTCCCCTAGTGGGTCTGGGGGCTGGACTTAAAGACCCCATAGTCTAAGGGTAAGAATGAGAGATAAACACAGGTATCCCAACCAGCTCAACTCTCAGGTCAGGGCTGGCTGTGGGAGACAGAGGGGAGCCCAGAAAAGGACAGACAGCATGGTTCCTGAGATGCGTGTGGAGAAAGAGTATGAGATTGAGCAAAGCAAGCCAGGCCAGGTGTTGGAAGCCAGACTATGTCCTCCCCAAATTTATATGCTGTACTAGTAAGCCCCAGCATCTCTGAAGTTGACTATATTTGAAGGGGACTTTAAAAAGTAATTAAATTATAGTGAAGTCATTTGGGTGAGGTCAGATCATCTTTGTGAGTAGGGGGAGTTTGATCAAAAACATGTACAGGAGGGAGAGAGTGTGAAGACGCAGAGAGAAGCTGACCATCTGTACGATGAGGGAAAAGTCCACAGCAGAAGCCCCCAGCCCTTCTAACACCCTGATCCCAGACTTCCAAGCTCTAGCAAGGTGAGAAACCCAGTCTCTGATGTTTCAGCCACCCTGTCCTCAGCCAAGGGCAACTAAGCCAACTGTCACTCGAGGGTAGAGCCTGACATATTGTGGACCACAGGTCCTCGGGTGGCTGTGGGCTACCACTGATTAGGGAAGATGGGATCTGAAAATGAAACCTGGGATGCCAGGAAGAAGACTTTAGATGTTTCCTAGTATCTTTCCATCCAACAGAGAAACAGAGCTGGAAAGCAAAAAAGAAGCACATCTCTAACTATAAGTACCCAAAGGAAGAAGAAGGGAAAACAGCCAACAAGACCACAGCCCTCTCTTAGGAGTGACCCTTTGTGGTTTCTCAGCAGATTGCATAGAAGGCCACACAGCAAACACAGGCTGTGCAGACTAACGGGTCTGGCTTTGAATTCTAGCTTCACATTTTATTAGTGCATCATTGGTTTTCTCAGTTCACACCTTCTTACTGGAAACTTACTATGCACCATGCATGACTGTAGGCACTGGGAATACATCAGTACTCAAGGGAAGAACTCTCCCCGCACCTTGAGCTTCCATTCTGCCTTCCACAGTACCAGATTCACAAACCCACATATGCAGTGCCTGGCCATGAGGGGTGGCATGTTGAGAAACACAAGAAAGAAATCACCCTCAGAGAAGAGGGGCATTTTCCAGCTCAGGTGGTCAGGGCAACAGCAGGAAAAGGTGGAGGTGAGGGATGGATGGAGGAGGGGCAGAAGGCTCCAGAGAAGGGGGCAGCAAGGACCCAGCATGTGTGTGTCCTCTCTTGGGGATCCGTTGGAGGCCATCTGGGCAGCCAGCAAGCGAGGGACAGTGATAGCCGATGAAGCAGGTGGTGCAAAGTGTGGTGGACAAGCTCTCCAGCCTTTCCAGAGAGCAGGGTCCAAAGACGTCACAGTCCCACATGCCAGTGGTAAAAGTGACTTGATTGTCCCCTAGAGTGATGGAGACAGGTCCTTCTTGAGTACACTGAGGGGTGAGTGGAAGAAGAAGGAGGGAGAGACTGTGGCTTTGCACAGCTCTTCCAAGAACCAGTTCCCATAAAGGAGCTCCAGGCACAGGTGGCCCTTCGAGGGGCAAGGGCATGGCTAGGCTCGCTCCTGGGGCAGCTGTCCCATGTCTGGTTGACCATGGGCTGGACTACGTGGAGGGAGAAAAGATTGATCAGGAAGGGGAGGAGAGGACTGCAGGGGTCAGGCCTTGCAGGGGACAAGGGACAGTTCTGGGGCTTCTGGTGAATGGGGCAAGTGTAGGAAGAGCATAGCAGAGGCAGGAAGTCTCAGAGCCTGGGG